>JBBPCX010000028.1:9167748-9187129 GCA_037974365.1 Hydrocynus forskahlii | reverse complement strand
TCTGCCAAAGAGGAACAGAGGATGATCGCCATCTGTGGGAAGGTGAGAGGTGTGTGTGTGTGTGTGTGTGTGTGTGTGTGTGTGTGTGTGTGTGTGTATAAAGTGTGTATAAAGTGTATATATAAAGTATGTATATGCTATTTTGTGTTTGACTGATGTTGCAGGTTTGAGTTTATGAAGGAATGTCTTTTAAATTTTGTTTTAATTCGTTTCAGCCTGTGGTGAAACTGCAGAATAACAGAGGCAACAATAAGTATTCCTATACCAGGTACTTTGAACATATACATACTAATTTGAAATATTTTCACATATGCTCATCACAAAATATTTTTTTACTGGCAGTGTGGCAAGATGGTGGAAACCTTTGGCAGAGTCATGGACTACGTTGCTGAAAAGCTCTTGAAATTTGTTTTGTGACTGTATGTAGTTAAGGGTATGATTTTCTGTATTACTCCTGCAGTAACTCGGATGACAACTTGCTGAAGAACATTGAGCTGTTTGATAAGCTGGGGCTGCGTTTTAACGGCAGAGTGCTTTTCATTAAAGACGTGCTTGGAGATGAAATCTGCTGCTGGTCTTTCTATGGAGAAGGTCGCAAAATTGCAGAGGTTTGCTGCACCTCCATCGTCTATGCCACAGAGAAGAAACAGACCAAAGTAAGCAAGAAATTGTCTTAGTCCTTGTTTGTTCATTGTGTCATTTTATATATATATATATTGTTTTGCATTTTACCAGTATTTTCTTCCTTTTTTTTTTTCACCAATTTGCTTTTGACTTGTAGGTTGAGTTTCCAGAAGCTCGCATCTTTGAAGAAACCCTGAACATCTTGATCTATGAGAATGGGCGTGGTTCTGGTCATGGGGGCATGGCTCTTTTGGAGTCTGGTGGTGTCTCATCTCCTGGTGTAGGCCAGTCTGAGGAGGATGGGGCTGGCATAGGGAGTGGAGACAGAAGGGTGAGGAGGATCCATGTGCGGAGACACATTATGCATGATGAGCGGGGACACGGACAGCAGACTGTGTACAAAGACTGAAAGTGGGGGAAAGAGATAAGTAGGAAAAAGAAACTGCAAAGGTACTACAACTGGAAATGTGTGAACAGATTTTGGATAGAGTGAGGAGTGGAGATGGGAGGTAATCTTCGGTACGCTAACACTGCACTGAGGGTGGGAAGGGTATTTGTACGAAGTAGTTTAGAAACGATCCCAAAAGAACCACAGTGTGGTTTGATTTTATTTGTTTTTTTGTTTTTTTTTTAATGAATGTACGTTATTCTGTTCTTTGATTTGATTTTGTTTTTATTTATTACTCTTAATTTATTGTCCAGATTTTTTTTCACTTTTATAAGGGTACATGTGAAATAAGTTATTACTATGTGTGTAGGGTGGAGGGGGATCAATATCAGTGGTATCTTTTTGATGCCTAATGGTGAACTGTGATGTTTTTGTATACAGAGTGACAGCTTCAGAGGGAAATTTAGAAATAACAGGCTACTCACAGGTACTTTAGAAACCCATACTTGACTGATGTATGGAGTGTATTTTCACTAGACTGGGTGCCATCCTGGATCTGATTCCTGCCCTCCCCTATTTATGAGAGATCATTGCGAGATTATTCGCAGTAATACTTATTGTCCCTGATTGCATTTGAATTTGGACTACAATTGTCCTTTCGACCATCCAGTTAATGCATATGTTCAACTGGATGGTCACTTACACAAGCAGAAAGCAGAAATAACTTTTTCTTGCTTTAAACCGACCAAAAAAGGCATCCCTAATGAGACAAGCATACTCTAAAGCAATGCACATATAGAAACATTTCTCTGGTTATCCACAGAGGCATTCAAGCTAATTTTGCACCAAAGTTATAAGAAACTCATACAATGTTACTCTAATGTGGCCAAAGCAGGTTTTCTTGAGGCATAACATATAAACCCATAAAATCGAAGACAAGGGCAACTTTTGAAGATCATTATGTACAAAAGTGCAGATGTTTCGTAGGTATCCTAACGAAATATACCAAAACAAAATATAACAAAATCCTGCCATTTTTGTTGAACAAGTGGGTATAAGAGAGCCATTTACTTTTTCTCTTGGATATCCAAAACTTTGTTCTGTTGTATGTGATGATGTTCATGAAGCCAAATGGAAAACCTGCCATTGTACACGTCACGTGACAGTGGTTTCATGGCCATGCTTGCAAATAACAAGGTGATGGGTAAACGTCGCTCTATTTAAGAACATGACATAACTTGGATATAACGGCCAACTGCTCACCTGCTAAACTGCCACGCTGCTGTAAATAGGATTTATTATAAATGTTGCACTTGACCACCATCATCTGTTTAGAGTCTCAAGAGGTTTACTGGCCAAGGAAACCATTTTTTTGCTCACAGGAAACAAATCCCTGAAACTAAACATATTAGATATTAATCTTAACAGTATTATTTGACATTTCACACCACATTTAGGGTATCCGAAACCTTGATCTATCCTGGTATAAAGCCGTCCAGAAATGTTCTTTGTTTTATCCACAGGTCCACTAATAAAATCCTTTTTTTTTTTACACCTTACTGTTCTTGAATGTCATTGAAATTGGATACACTCATGTTTTATGTACATAACTATCATGGAGCTTCAATATAAACAAGCCAACACTGAGTATAGTCTCATGTTACTGCATGGGGTACTTCATTTTGTAAAGCCGACTAAGCAAATAGTAGCACAAGCAAATAGTAGTATAATGTGTGTTTGGTTTGGAATTGTCCTGTTTATTTTCTGGAAAAATTCAATTTTCCACATATTTTCACGTACTCATTGGAGTATCCTCAGGCATAATGCAATAATAAATATGAAATTTAAATGTAATATATAAATCACTTATTTTTAGCATTAGAAAAATGGAAACAATTAGACCTTTATGAACAAAATGTACTTAATGAAATATACGAAATAAAAAAAGTACTGAGTGGGCCTGGTCTGTGTGATGAACTAGCCTCGTGTGTGCGTGTACGTGATGACGCAACAGGACGAACCCGGGCGCGCGCCAAACCTGGAAGCGTGTAGAGCTGCGTAACTGGCGCAGTGTTTTTCTGCGTGTGGGGCTTTTAGCGCCAGATATGGTCTCAGAGGAGACGGCGATACGCCAGTTTGTCTTCAGAGAGCTTCACCGCTGCTCGGACCTCAGGTGGGTGTTAGAAAACTGTTTTAAGTGTGTTTTTATTTGAGGAAAAATTTGGACTCGCTAACTGCAACTTAGCTAGTCCGAGTGAAGCTGCTGGAGATGGAGGGGCCCTTCAGACTTCATCAAACCATGCTGATAAAAATCAGGTAATTTACTGTCGTATGGACGAATAAATGAGGTATTTTCTGCCTGTGCAGCACGCTGACTCTTGGAATACTCCGAAAGAGGTATCTGGAGCATGTGGGGAGGGAGTCTCTGAGTGTGGAGCACAGACAGCAGCTGAAGCAAATCGTAGAAGAGGAGCTTCTAAAGATGCAGGAGGAGGTCTGTTTGTTTTCTTTTATTTGTCACATACACAGTTTTATAAGTGCAAAGGTAGTGAAATGTACCCCTGAAACGTTCATGAGACTATAGATACAATATCTGTAAATACTGTTCACTATAGATACAATATATTATAAAACTAAATATATATAAATATATTCAAATGTGTATCACAAGCATAAACAGATCTGAAGGGTGCAAATGTATGTATGTGTGTTTAAAAACAAAAATAAAAGGTATTGTGTGAAATGGTTGATATCTGAGGCCAAAATGCTCATGTTAAACCCAGACTGTATTTTCTTCAAATGTATTATATGGGGGAGAGGCAATTAATGAAAATGAGTACCTAAATTTCACCAGTGTTAAAATTGTCCAAATCATTAGATTTAGAATCTGTCGTGAAAAAATTGTTTAACTTTATGATTTTTTTGTTCGTTTGTTTTCAGGACAGTGATGATGAGCCTTTAGTGAGGAAGATCAATTGTTCACAGAAACAGAACAAACGGAAGAGAGAGGAGGATGAAGATGAAGCAGAGACCGAAACAAATTCCGATGTGGTGGCTCAGAAAAAGAAGTCTCGTGTGGAGTCAGTTACCCCAGGTGATTAAAAAGCATGCTTTTTATTTGTTTATTATTGATTATTCATTATTTGCTACAAATATGCAATGCCAAAAGTATCCAGACAAACCTACTAGTTGGTGAATTTAGTTTTTTAAGAGAAACCCTTTTGCTGACACAGAAGTTCAGTTAAGCAGGCATCTTACTTGTATAATCTCATTATAAAATTATAGAATGAGAAACTCTTGAGCCTTTAAGATTAAGATCAGCGTTGGCCTTTGTAGCCGAGGAACTGCATTTTATAGCATGATTGACTGTCCAATACATTTGGGATGACTTGCAATGGCATTTGTTATCCTGAACTAGTGCAACATCAGTACCTAACCTTACTTATACAATTGTGGTTGAATGCAATGCAGTCTGCACAGCTATGTCTAGTGTATAACCTTCCCAGAAGAATAGAGGCTGTTACTGCAGCAAAGGGGGGACAACACACCCCACCCCACCCCCAATGATGCCCTTGATTTCATGCTAGCTATGCATCTCTCATTTTTTGAACATGCAGTGCATTAGACAAAGGCAGTATGTGTTCTGGATCTTTAGCTGTAGCCTATCTGACACCACCTTCTCTCTTTCAGATTCTCCGGATTCTGGAATAGAGAAAGCGGCCAATGACGAAGTGCTGAAACAAGAGGATGAAGAAGGAGGGAGTGATAAAGACATGGACAGAGAAAGTGATGAAGAACAGAAAGACATTGGGGAAACAAAGAAGAAGAAGAAAGAGCAACAAAAAGAAAGAGTGAAAAGGAAGGATAAAGTGAGTTCAGAAAGTGAAGAGGAGGAGGAGGAGTACAGAAATAAAGTGAGGAAGAGACAGACAGTCTTAGAGAGCGAAGAAGAGGAACATGACGGCTCTAACGATTCAGAAGAAGATGAAGACAAGCAGAAAGGAAGGGGCACTGCGCAAAGAAAAAGGGAAAGTTTGAGCTCAGACAGCGAGAAGGAAACGAACACCAAACAGGTGAAAAGGAAAGGAGAGAGAAAGGGTAACAGCAAGCATGAAGCTGAAAGAAAGGAAGGCAAAGTAGCCGCTCAGAAAAGCAAACAAAAACAGACTAAAGAGCTGAAGTCGCCAGAGACTGAGGCTGTAAGGAGAGTGCAGAAGGAGGTGTTTGGAAGTAGTTCTGAGAGTGAGGAAGACGAGGAGGAGAAGAAACCTGAGAGGAAAGAAGGGAAGCGGTCTGAAAAGAGTGAACAGAGTGACGTAAACAGTGAGAGCAATGATGAGGATAGTGATGAAGAAACAAATAAAAAGAACCACGCTGCTAATGTCTCTAAAGAGAGAGGTAAGTCTGCTGTCTTTTAGATCAAAAGCTGTTGTAAAATGTTACCATGATGTCAGCTCACCATTCTTTACAGTGAAAGAAGAAAAAATGAAGGAAGAACAGAAGGGTGTGACAGAGGACTCAGACTCCTCATCATTGCCTTCGCTAGACAGTGAAGAGGATATGAAGAAGCCTAAACAGGATGAAAAGAAGAGCACATCAAAGAACAAGAAAAAAGAGGAGAGTGAGACCAAGACTAAAGGAGGAAAGGTCAGAAAACGAAGTATATCTATATATTCCTTCCTCAGAAATACATTTTCAACATTATGATTAATTCTATATTAAATGGTTAGTTCCAATCACACAGTCTGATTGGTTGAAAGTGTACAGCAGTACACATCCCCAGCAGGGGGGGTATAACTGTGGTCCTGAAGGGCCGCTGTCCAGCACAGTTAAGTGATTTTCCTGCTCACATGCTCTGAGGTTTCCAGCTCACATCTGATTCTATCTGGTGATGAGTCTGACTTTTTTGGTTGTGTTTGAGTTGGGGAACTACTCAACTATGCTGAATCCTCCAGAACTGGAGTTGTGCTCCCCTGCTCCACGAAGAGAAACACAATTACTGTTTAGTTGCTAAATAAATAAATGAAAGTAAAATATGGCCTGTGCAAATGTTATGAGATGTCAGCAAATAGATATTGTCAGAAAATCAACAAAATGTCATTTGAGCAGGGATACAGTTGCTTGCCTTCAACTCTATATTTGATAATGGCACAGATTTTATTTGCTTGTATCACTGTTTATCTATGGTCACCTTTCCTTGGTCTGTGCAACTGCATGAAACGCAAATGCAAGTATTGAACAACAGAGCTCTTGCGTTTTGCATGATCTTTGCAGAAGCACACCCTCTTGTTCTCCTGCTCAAAATCGAGTAGTCTATTCAGTTTAATTCTATTAATCGATCAATTTGCAGTTTCCTCTCCTGAACTGTCTCTCTCTATTTCTGTCTCCCTCCTCCCCCTCCTCCTCTTCCCCCTCTTCACTTTCTGAGCTCACTTTATCCTTCCTTTTCACTCTTGATTTTTGTTGCTCTTTCTTCTTCTTCATTTTCACAATGTCTTTCTTCTTTTTATCATTCTCTTTGTCCATGTCTTTATCACTTCCTCCTCCTTCATCCCCTTGTTTCAGTGCTTCGTCATTGGCTGCTTTCTCTATTCCAGAATCAGGAGAATCTGAGAGAGAGAGAAAGTGGTATCACATACAACTAAAGATCTAAAACACATTCTGCCTTTGCTTAATGCACTGCATGTTCAAAAATTGGGAGATGCCTACTTATCTAGCATTTCTTCATAAATCAAGGGCATTACTGGGGGGGTTGTTCCCCCTTTGCTGCAGTAACAGCCTCTATTCTTTTGGGAAGGTTACACACTAGACATAGCTGATTCTCCTGATTGCCTGTCACAGAACTGTCATTTAGCATTCTGTAGGTTGTTAAAGTAGAGCACATGTTACCTTTTTTCTAGGGAGAAGTAAAATTAGTAGAATTACTGCCTTGTTTTCAAGAATTAAGGTTTGATAAAAATCTTAAAGCATAGTAGTTTTTAAATAGAAAACATGTGATCAGAATTGTCTGACACATTTAATATCCCTATTGGAAAAGGAAAAAGGGGTACCATGGTATCTACTTGGTATTCCATGTATCTTGGTATTCCATCAGGGTATGCATTAGCAAACGTTAGCACAGCGCTATCACGGCACCACATTTAGAATGTCCATCTCCTTTAACACCCCTGCGATTATAACATCACTTTTAGCTCAGATTTTCTTTGGCATTCTAACCACTGTGTGCTGTTTGACCTCCAGGATGAGGAAAATAAAGCTGTGTCCAGGCTGAAGCGCTACATTGCACTCTGTGGTGTACGGCGGAACTACAAGAAGTTGTTTGAGGGCTGCCGCTCAGTGAAGTCCAAAGTGGCAGTCCTGAAAAAAGAACTGGAAGAGCTGGGGGTGCAAGGTAAGTAGTCTGAATTTAGTGTGTTATTGAGTGGATAAAAAGAAAAATGACCAGTGAGTGGAGAAGAAGAAATTGTCTAACCTGTCCGGTACCCCGAATGGAACAACAGTGAGCATTTAAAATGTTTGTTTGTGTTCTTGTGTGTGTAACAGTCATCCTTACCATTACGTTATTCCCCAGGCCAGCCCACCATAGAGAAGTGTAAGAAAGCCAGGCTGAAGAGAGAGGAAGCCCAGGAGCTTGCAGAGCTGGATGTTAGCAACATCATCACCACTAAGGGTAATGCACCTATTATAATACTTTTCCCAAACCAAAACACATCCCAGTCTTTGTATCAACATGAAGCATTTCCATTGGAAACGGTTTCATGGTCCAGAAAGCTAGGCTGTGGCCCAAAACTCAGGGTTTGTGTGTGTGTGGAATCGGACAAGAGTGCGGGCACGCCTGATTGAACGCTAGACATCTGCAAGCTGAAACTGAATTTGTTTCCAAGACAAATGTACATATTAATGTTAAAACTTGTTTCCAAAGCAATACATCTAAATAAAAAGTTCACAAGTAGCAATGTGCAGATGGAGGAACTGCCTGTTCTTGTGATCCTGCTTGAGAGAGTATTCTTGAACATGTAAAAGAACACCTGCCTGATTTAATTTAACCATGTAACCCTAACCCTAAAGATCACATAGTGCCCATCTGTTAAACATTATAAGTCATTTAAATCATGAAATCAAACATCTGTACATCATTTAAATAATTTTAATAGGTATCAACAATAAAACTAAAACAGTACATCAAAGTTTAAATCAGTAATAGCCAGTATACTCTTTGCCCTCTTTTGAGTACTCTTGTTTAACATCTTTTTGTGAAAACTACTGCTAGTGATCACCATTTAGCCTCTGAGTGTATTCTGTCAGTGTGAAGTGAGTGGATGGGGGCTTATGATGCATGTTTATAAAGCTTAAGATCAACAAAGCTGTGGTAAATAAGACATGGATATGATCTTAGAAGCTTTAAAAACACAGCCCCTGAAGCGCTTATAGATTGTGTTGTTTTTTTTTTCTTTTTCTTTCTGCATGTTTTTTCTCTTTGAAAACTTGAGACAAGCCAGGACGTGTAGTAAATCGTTACAGTTCTGTAGAATTTTCAACTTTTTAAAAAATAATATTGAAAATCTGATTGAATCCTGAATCAAAAAATGAATGTGAAAATGCCCTAATGGGCATTACACCCCTAGTGGCCACTGACACACCTGTTTCAGTATCTTAATTAGTGAGTTTTCTCTTTTCTCTTGTCTGGTTTTCCTCAGGCCGTCCCAAACGCAGAGCTTCATCTCTGTGGGCTGCTCAGGGCAGCTCTTCGCCACCTTCAGCCTACAAACGTGCGGTGAACTCGGACTCGGACAGTGAAGACGGCCAAGCTGACAGGGGGCACAAGAGAACAACAGATTGGAGCAACTTGCGGGGAATCATTAGTGACGATGCAGAGAGCGATTAGGTGACAAGAACCACAAGTGTACAAAGTGTTTAGTGTATTCTCTTCAAATTCGTCCGATTGAAATTGTTAACTGTCTCTGTGTTTTGGCCTTGTCCATTTTTAGGTGTACTTGTTGAGGTACTTATCAATATACTTTTACATATTTATGTTACTCTATACAAAATTTGTGGAATAAAGAATTATCATTTGTATTTTTTCCTTCCTTCTTGTACATAGGGTTTATTAGTGTTGACAATAAAAATGACCCAACCTTTTTTCAAACCACTGAGCATTTGATTGTATGGCATGAAAGTGACAGAGCACTTTCTATATAGTGACAAAAGAAAAGTAAACTGAAAGTTATAGGAGTAGTACACACAGCTGTGCTATTATGTCCATGGACAGGTTGTGAGCTGACGAGAAGTGATGGCTCTGTTATGCCAAAGTTGAATTTATGTGGAAGGGTATCTCACTTAGCTTGGACAACTTAAGCTAAAAGTCAGAATTGTCCAGTATAAATGTCCTTTACCTCTTCAGATAGAAGAAAGACTCGGATTTTGCTTTACATTATCAGGTTCATTTAGAAATTGAACTGCTTCACTGAAACGCCACCCATTTGTGATTTACAGCCTAAGCAGCCGTTGAGTCATCAAGTTCCCTCTATTTCCAGGATTTTCGTCAACATGCCTTAAATAGTAACTGAATTAAAGCACACCACTCCTAAGTGTGTTATCAGGTCTGATTGTGTGGATGTTATATCCAGTTGTGCTGATAAGCTGTAGCCAAAGGTCGTTTGAGTATTCCAGTTTCCTCCTTACTGGCTGTCATGACGTTCCTTGGAAGTATTACAAGACCAGAGCTTGCCCACCTAACCAACACCACCAAATCAAGAGCATTGATTGGTGTGTCATACCTGCACCTCCGCTTTGTAGAGCGTCCTTCACAGTGGTTCATTTTAGTCACTGTTTTTTCTAGCAATCTAATCGCTCCCATTCATGTAGGCAGGTGTTTTAGAATTGTTAGACTGGCATTTTGTTTGTTAGGTCCAAGTGTTCTTTAAACATGCATTCAAAACTTGCTTGATTTCATATATAGTACTGTGCAAAAGTCTTGGGGATCTATGAAAATATTTTAAAACTTTAGATTTTGTTTTTTCATGTTAATATTACTGAAAATTATTCAAAGAAATACAAATAAAAGTATACAGTGGATACTGATTTTATGTACATAATATCAATGTATTCCTTGTTGAAGACCAGTACTTGTAGTTTCTATCAGACACCTGATTTGATTCAGTCAGTCCTTCATTAAATTAAATCTGGAGCTGCTGATGGAATTTCACAAGTCCAGGCAATGGCTGGAGGAACCGAGGAAAAATCTGCAAGCAAACCTGTGTTCTCCTCACCAGCTCACAAAATATCATTTACTTTTTCTCAAACAAAACAAATATTGATACTTTTTACTGCTTTCTTGTTTGTTTGAAATCCTTCTAATGTTAAGTTTGCAAGCAGAAAGACACATTATCACACAGGAATAAAAACACAGATTTCACTCTTTGCCCATGCTTTAAATGTAGGTTTGAATTACAGTAAGTTCACGTGTTATTTTTTTCCAACTGTTTCCTTCCCTGCATTCACTGCCTGTGTCTGAACAGTATTGCGTTCATACTTTGAAGCAATAAAACTTGACTGGTCAATGTGTAAACTGAAAACGTACTTGCAAGTAAAACCATGAATTCGACCTTGAACTGCAGTGCATGACTCAGTGTGGTGAACTTTTGTAGCCCTTAAAGGACCATTCCACACAAAATCCTTCTGTAGAGGACTTGACATTTTCATCTAGGCTGGAAACTGTCACAGCGGTTGAAATAAGTGTGTCATGTCGAGGAACCATCTGATTCTGCTTAGCTTTATTTCACATTGTTTGTTTTATTTTAAAATCACTTTCAACAAAATTAAATACAGCTTAGAAAATACAGTGTCGTGCAAATCATAGCAGGGAAGAATATATACACAAGTAAAGCACAGATCCCTGAGAAACCTTCCTGAAGTTTAATTCACTGCTATGAATTATAAATGTAGTCCTTCGGTAATACGCACACAAGTTAGCAGCCTTTCATTTTGGTCGGTTCTGTGTGCATCGCTTGATCATTTTCAGCTGAAGATAAATAGAGAGAGAAGGAAGGGGACGATACAGAAAGAAAGGGCCAGAGGTAGAGAGAAGAGCTTGGAACCACTGCCTGAGATGCCAACATATCCAGGTAGGTTGTCGCTGACATAAGAATTGATCCAGGCATTGTACTCGGACACTCTAGCGTACACACCAGGGAAATTAGGTTGGGCGCAGCCACGGCCGAAGCTTACAACACCAGCCTGAGTCCAGCCAGCACTCTGCTTGATGACCAATGGACCTCCTGAGTCACCCTGTATGCACAATAAAGTCCTTTAGTCATGAACTTTTCTTCCATTTGACAACAGCAGCTGCTCTTTACATTTACATTGTATGAACAATTCATCATGAATGGACCAAAAGAAAACTGTTCAAAAATAAAACTGTAACATGAACAAGCATTAAAAGGAGATCAACTACATTTGTCTTGCTTTTTTTCCCCATGAGATCCACTTCTGTCTGGTTTTCTGCACTGACGTTTTATTTCTTAGATTCAAACAAGCTGCCGTGGTTTAGACTGATATATGTAAATGGTCTCTGTTTTGACTGGCTGCCTCATTCAAGAACAGCCCAGGCTGAAACATTGTTGTCAAAGTTGTCATGGTGAGACCCATCATGTACCTTGGCCAGAAATAATATGGTTCGTGGGCAATTTCCTACCTGGCATGAGTCCTTTCCTCCCTGAGCCAGGCCGGCGCACAGCATATTGCTTGTGATGGAACCGGTTCCATAGGAATTTGCGCAGTTAGTGTTGCTGACAATAGGAACCTCGACCTCCTGTAGGTTCTGAGGGGATGGCAGGGACACTGCGGAGACCAAGGACAATTATAAACAACACATTTTTGACCTCAACAACTTTGATGTATAATTTTTACAACTAGTGGACGGCTAAAATACCAATTACATAACAGTTTATAAAGTGAATCAATACCCACTTTTATCCATGTTTTTTTTCTTCTTTATTTCTGAAATAAAGGATACTAAGGTACTGAGCAAAAGACTTAGGCGCCTGCAAAAGTAATATTCAAAAAGTGTTTAGATGAGCAGTGAGTGTTTTTTCACATTAATATTACTAAATATTAATGCTGGGCAACAATTACATTTTTTCCATTTACTGCAACTAATCACGAAAACTATGCTATACGCACAATTAAATAATTACTTCAAAGGTAGTGTATTGTGCACTTTTATTTTTAAAGTACTGCCATATGAACAGAAGTGCAATAACCTTTAGTTTGTTCTCGGCTGTTTTTTGCGGGGGTCAGGCGTCCCATTGCTTTTGTCCATGGAGCATAAAAAAGCAACAAACTTTCAAAATAAAGGAATTAAAAAAAACCCTGCGTTAACGCGCGATGAAATAATTGTCGGTGTTAAGTAAATAATGCATTAACCTGCCCAGCCCTACTAAATATACTTAACAAAGCTAAAAAGAACAAATATAAATAACAGTATACAGTAAATAGTGAATTTATATACAGTGTATTCCTGTAAGTAACAGTGTATTACTTGACGTTTCCATCAAAAACCTGGTTTGACTCAATTAGTCCTTCATTAAATTCAATCAGGAGCTGATGGAACTTCACAAATTCAGACAAAGTCTAGAGGAACCGAGGAGAAATCTGGAACCAAACCTGTGTTCTCCTGAACAGCTCACAAAATATTTTTACAAACAGGACAAAACTTACTTTTTACTGTTTTTTTTTTTTTTGCCTTTTTCTAACTTTGCTTGAAAGACACATCATTACACATTGAGAAAGATGGCTTCAACCAATATGCAAATGTGCCCAAGAGTTTTGCACAATATTGTATATCATTATTATATAAAAACCTCGTAACTCTTAACCTCATACTTAATGATCAATGACAGTTCTTACCCCCTTTTGAACACATAAGCTGCTCTATGCATTGTGCAGATATTTCAAGATCCAGAATACAATAAAGGATCTAAATGTTGCTGCATTCAAATTGCAGAACTTTTTTGCATTCCCTGTGAAGTTTTCTTTTTAGAAATATGGGATTTTTTGGGACAACAATAGTGTAGCTGACTGGCTCAAAATCACTTACCACCAGAGCCAATGTTTCCCCATCCAGTGACCCAGACATAAGTGCCGGAGTCCAGCGTGCTGCCACTCGCTGCTAGACACACTGGCTGAATGTAATCAGTGAAAGTGACCGAAGAGGAAAGCTGAAGAAGCGCCATGTCATTGTCTTGGCTGTTGGAGTTGTAGCTGGGGTGAACAACGATTCGATTAACTGATCTGAACATGCTATTTGCACTCGACCCCTGCAGGCTTGCCATTCCCAGATAGACTGTGAGGGCAGCAGGATAGTTGGTGCTGGAGCTGAAAGGAAGAATGATCAAGAGCTCAAGACTGAGTTTCACTTTGATTTTTGATGATACACTTTGAAAAATAAAAAGGTACTAAAACTGTTTCTTTGGAGCTGCGCTATGGTGGAACCATTTTGGTACCCTAAAGAAACAGGCAGTATTTTGTAGAGTAAATGAGATGTAAAGAATGTTTAAAGAATCATCACGACCTAAAGATTCCTACAAATGCAAGGTATATCTAGAACCACACATACACACTAATTTTGCTTTTCCATAACTAAAATCTATAGCAACCAGTTACATGAAGGCAATACTTTAATTGTAGTGGAAAACTGTAGGTCCAAAACCAAACTGAACAGAGTAGAACCGAACTGAACCGAACCGAGCTGGTACCAGTCAGTGGAGAACACCCCATTAAGAGCCATTCACAATATTTTTAGGTTAGGGTTGGTTAAGGTGTACTTTAACTTGCTATTCTTCGTGCAGCAGGTCACCACCGTATCTAATAAAACTTCCTACAGTTAAGAGAAAAGGCAAATGAAAACATTATAGTGTTTTATAGCACTATAGTGCTCTTTAAAAATAGTGGTTATTTGAGTGAAGAACCACTTTGTGGTGGGACTGTGAAGAATCATTCAATGGCTTAAAGACCCCTCACATAATGCAATGATTTTAAACCAATGTAAGGTTTCTTACTATAACCTCTTTTCTGGAATAGGATAAACGTATTATTAAATCAGGAAACATAAAAACAGTAGGGAGTAAAAAATAAAAGCATGCATTGAAGATCAATAAAAGATGTGCAGATATTTAAAAGAAGGCAGAGGAGAATAGTGGCAAATCTGATATTAATGGGCAGTCGGTTGGACAGCATAGTGGATAAACACCATTTCCCCCTTTTTTTAGCTTTGGTTCTTTTCATCACTAGCTAGCAGCTCCTGCAGGTCTAAGAGACCTACCAAGAATGTATACTTAAAACATATTAGAGATGCGTTTAGGGCCCAAAACATTCAGGGACTTGTACACAATGAGTACTGCTTTGAATTCAGTATCGAACTGGGGGCCAGTGCAAGGACCTGTGAACTGAAATGACTGATCTCTTTCCTTGTTTTTGGTTAGAGCCTCCATGTTATGTAAAAGCTGTATTCCGTTTAAAGGCTTTTCCACCTCAAGAACTATTTAGGAACCTCTGTTTTTATGAATGTGCAGTCAGGCTGGGTCGTTCAACACCTCCGTACCTTTGGAAACAATGAGCAGCCGACAGGATCCAATTGTTGTTGATCAGGCTTCCGCCACAAAAATGGCCTCCGCTATACTGGATGCTGACCTGCCAAGGCCAGGCGCCCGTATCGGCATTTTGCCCACCAACAATCTTGGTATTAAAGGGAGCTTTACCGCATGCTGATAGAAAAGAGGAAGACCATTTAAAAACTTGACTGCATTTCCGCAGAGAAAATGCAAAGTGTGCTTGCTGAAACTTAGGGTTAGCATTAGCGTTAGTGTTTGCATTAGCATTAACATCAGCGTTAGCGTTAACATTAACATTAGCACTAACATAGCATTAGCATTCACATTAGCATACCATTAGTGTTAGCATTCACATTAGCATACCATTAGTGTTAGCATTAACATTAGAGTTAGCATTACCATTAGCGTTAGCATAGCATTAGCACAACATTAGCATTAGCGTTAGCATTACCATAGCATTACTGAACGTGTATGTCTGTGTGTCCCAATACTTTTGTCCACATTGTTTTGTTCAGGGTGCCAATACTTTTGCAAAACGTTTTCGCGTGAAAAACGTTAATAACGAACGAATGACAAGACGTATCAGAAAGCTGTGAAAAAGCCTGTAATTCCAGATCGGACGCTACGTTACAGTGCTGGAATGGTGTCTATCTCGAAAGCCCTGGGAGGAGTAGCGTGTCAAAAAACGGGTGAACGGAAGAATGAAGAAGATAAAGATAAAACTTAAGAACAACAGTGTGCTTGCTCTGTGCTTGAGCAAGCACACTAACAAGGCAGCCGTGGAGCGAGTACTCACAGAAACATTAATCAGACATGATAATGGAACCCCTCAAACTATTTTATATGAACGAAGCTGTTTTCTCTCTAGACATTTTGAGAAGACTGTTTTTTTACATAGGAAGTAAAGCTGTTGTTAGCAACAGCCTGCTGTTTGGGGTCCATTAAAATATTTAGCATATTATGCTAGTGCTGACTGATTTCTTGTCATTTTTATTTAATTCAGAAATTGCATAAGAGAGCCATTTACAAGGCAGCAGCCTGTTTATCTCCTACTATTTTTAAAACATGATGTGGGCCTGCAGCTATAACATCTGGATTAATGTTCATCTTTTTCAGTTTTTATGTTCAGCCCTTGAATGTTTTTCCTGAAGCTGGGTTTTAATAAGTAAAATGTGTTTGACTTTCTGTGGTGCTCATATGTGAACTGTTTCTCAGTTTGTCTGAAGAATCCACTTTCGCCTGGTTAGTTTAGAAGACTTTTAGAAATTTGCCCCCTTTGACCTACTGGTTTGTAATTAAAGCTCAAATGTGTGTATACAAAAAACTTATTTTATGTGATCTTGAGTGCAGCTCAAGCTGGCATTAAATAAGCTTAGAAACTAAATATACTTAACAGCTATAAGACATTCATAGGTCTTTTACTTTGTAGCTGTATATATTTTTATAAACTTGTTTTCAGTTTCCAGTGCTTTCAGTTATTTTATTACAGGGGTTCCTAGAGTTATGCCACAGATCCGTTCCTTGTGATGTAACCCGAATTTTGGTGCAAGTCGAAACATACACTAGCCATTATCACTTACCTATCCTAACACAGCTGTAAAATCATAAAAACACAACTAAGCCACAGAAAAAGGAGAAGGAAAACTCTGTCACTCACACACCGCGTTACTGCGTATTCTTCCTCCGCGAAGAAGCAAACTAGTTCACCCACGGAATGCGTAAGTACGAGGCTAATGGTGTAAGTCGAGTGAGTGAGCATCGTAACTCGAAACGTCGAATGTTGAGACTGTTGTAACTCGAGGACCCCCTGTATTGTAATTGTCGGAATTCTACAATGAGCTATATATTATTGTTATTGTTATTATTATTATTAGAAGTAGTGGTAGTAGCAGTAGTAGTCAAATATGTGTTATAAATAATAATCATTAGGAAAACATTAATATTACTATTACTGTTATTATTATTATTATTATTAGTAGTAGTAGTAGTGGTGGTGAGAGTAAAAATTGTCACAAATTATAGCAATTATATTTTCAGTAAAAATGATAAATTTTTCATAATAATAATAATAATTATTATTAGTAGTAGTAGTAGAAGCAGTAGTAGTAGTATTAATAGTATACGTCAGAAAAGAAAAAGAATTCTTTTTTTATATATTTGTCATTTTTGTCCCAGAGGTACTATTACTTTCAAGACCTACATAGGTGGATGGTGTTCAGATGGTAGGAAACTTACCAGACTGAGCGAGTGAGCCTAAGAGAGAGAGTAGAGAAGATACACAGTCACATATATACACATATACACACAAATAAACAGCTGGTGGACATCGCAGCAGACATCTCAACACTGTAAATTCAAAGTACTGTTAATCTGCTGTGTTTTTATTCCCATTTTTCTTCTGTAAATATTTTCTATTATACATGCTTTTTGTTCAGAAGTGCAAAGACAAAAGACACTGAGTGTGTGTGAAGGGGATGAAAGCTTGTACATGTACATAAAATAGCAAAAACATTAGGTGATACTGATTTCCCCTCACATCCTAACTAACCATTCCTGAAAAATCTGTCTGGGCATGGAAAACTAGGATTCTACTGATTACACTCATGTGGTTCCCAGCACAAACACTTTGAACCAACAATAAGGGAGAATGCTGATGATTCAGCCTTTCCAGTTCTGTCAAACGTTCCAAACATGAAATGATATTACTTAGTCATTACTTATTATTACTTAGTCATTACTTATTTTTTGTAATATGGGGTAATCTATCAACAGGTTTTTGAAGCCCGTTTAAGTGGCATCTAATATTTAAGACATATTTGTGTGCGTGTATGTATATATATATATATACATATATATATATAAAGGGCTTTACTTCAAACAATACTTTTTGACCCGTCAGTCTGTAGATCACATTCAGCACATCTTGACTAGGTTGAGAATAACATTCCTAACATTTACAGTTATTTACTTCATAATTCAACCACCAAGCCTACCTGTGGCATTCATTAGCAGAATCACTGTAACAAGCACAACGGTCCATCCATGAAGCTCCATGATCTTGTCTCTTCTGCGGCTTCAGGGCTTCTAACAAGGTGTGTTCAGCGAGCAGTTAAGGCAGCGGCTGGTGACGTTCATAACTGCTGTTTCAACATCCTACCACACTAAACCAATATCCCTCCCCTTTTACATGCAGCCGGTCACCTGCCCTACCTGGTTCAGCTGCTCACACTCCCACACAAAAAAGACTTCCCGATGCCTTTCAAACCAGTTTCACTAACTCCACTATTAATCAGACAAAAGAAATCATAGATCACCATGAAGGAGCAGATCCGGAGCCCACACTGAAACATATTATCAGTGTTCCATGACATCATTTAGAGGCGGACTTCGTACATTCCTGTGGTCTCATTTCTTTCTCGCTATATGTTCAGTGTCATTGTGTTCTGTGAGTAAAAACAATTTCACAGACCTGTTGTTGGTCATGTGTTCTCTCTTTGATGTTACTAGAATCTACAGTGGCTCTAATGATCAAAACAAACAAACAAATAAAAAACACAACAGCAAAATCAGAAATATAACATCAGATATTTTGACATTCCGGTTGTTTTTAATTTTGCTGTCACATTTTTTATTTTGCAGCTGCATTTCTGCTGTTTTTGCTGGTTTTAGATTGGCTTTGCTATCGCATTTAGTTGTATTTTCAGTTTCGCTGCTCTGTTTTCTGATCTTGTGTATATGATCTTTCCAGTTTCATTTTATAATTTACTGTTGTGATTTTGGTTTTTCTGTTACGTTTTCTGGCGTGTTTTTAGTCTGTTGTTGTGTTTTGCAGTTACAAGCCATCATAAGACTGGGTGGTACCATTACAATTTAAGTAGATCTAACCTAAACCCAACCTGTGCTGCTTCTTCTGCCTTTTTCTTAGTTAAACATAACCATGTTAAGTTAAATGTAGAAGTTAAATCTATCGCACTAATCAAATAAAAACCTCAGATATTACAATATGCTTAAATCACTCAAACTAAAAAGTTTCAAAACATACTCACCACGCCCCAGCCAATACAGGCTTACAGGCAATTTTGAATTCTCTAAACAATGACATTTTTCAGCACATAAAACCACACAAACCGAATAACCTAATAAACCTAATAAAATACACAAAATGTACTCAATGAATTCAAGTAAATCACATAAAACTGTTTTAAGTATATTCTAGTTAACTGGCCAGTTTTCATTAATACACCCACATGGTGATGTCCAACTAATTAAAGTGGAAGAAGCAACACGTAAATAGATTTTGTTTAGATTTAGGTAATTTGTGCTGCATTCAAGTACATTGTGAAATGTTTCATGTAACTAATAAATGAGACTGTTCAAAGATATGCCCACCATTTGGAAAAAAAGAAAAGATGAAGATCCAGAAAACACATAACCTGCTTTTATTTTGCTGTAAGGAACAGATGTGGACGACGTGAGCACTGATGTATGTCGCTCTGGATAAGAGCGCCAGCTAAATGCCATAAATGTAAATGTATTCAAAATTTCATGGATCACAAACACATCTAGTCAAAAGTTTTTGCATGCACTGAAATTTTTTGCACTTGCGGGTTAAGAGTGTAACACATCAAAACATGTGGGACAGCATACAAATAACAGCCAGCAGAAACTTTTTCTTACTCAAAAGGTCAAAAGGTTACACATCCACTAAATCCACTAAACAGAACACAGCACTTTCTAGCACACAAACACTATTACTATA
>JBBPCX010000028.1:9145214-9167648 GCA_037974365.1 Hydrocynus forskahlii | reverse complement strand
GTACACAAACACTGTTGCAGCTTCAGAACGTACCAGTGGCAGTGTGCCTTTCAATGAAGAACTGGTTATTAAACTATACGCTATATTTATTTTTAATTATCCAGTTTTAATCCAACTCATTTAAACCTGCCTAGTATCTGGTGCTGTTTGTTCATAGGGGTCTGGACTCACCTGACTACTCCGCTTTACACAATGAGAGGAATGGACTTTAATCCTCTCATTCTTCATTTTCTAGTGGTGAAACTTGTAATAAAGGTCAAACATGGTTTTGTATTGGTTGATGCTTCACCAGCCCTTTCAGCAATTTTTTTTCACCAGCCCTTTCAGCAATGTTGTGCATGAACGCGTTCAGTGAAGGTGTTCATTGAACACGTTCCTATTTTTCATGAACGCTGAACTGAACCAGTCGGTTTACAAATTATGAACGTAACCGTGAGTGACGTTAACTCTCGCGAGACTGAACGCAGTTTACGTTTTACGTTTGCAGGATAGTGGTGGGAAGTTCGGCTCTTTTCAGAGAGCCGGCTCTTGTGGCATGGCTCCCAAAGAAGAGCCGGTTCTTTCGGCTCACAAACGGCTCTTGATTTATTATCATCTGTAGCCTTATCTTTTAGCCTAACTTGGCAAATATGAATGCTTTGTGTGTTGATTAACCCTTTTGCATTTAGTGTTTTTATGAGAAGCCTTATAATTGCCTAATTTTGTGTATTTGTTCTGTTATAAAAGCGGGCTTTTTTATATATTTTAACACTGCAAACAAATCCACAGAACGGAAAAAGAACCAAACTCAGTAACTAAACAATATGTCCTCAGTGCAGGCTGACATTCAGAAAAATCAAATGCCTCAGCTTGGATGGGCTGATGCGGTTTCTCCTCTCAGTTAGAATCTGTGGACGGACAGACAGACGCTCCACCTGACTGTCGCGTCTGTCGTCCTCTGTGTTTTCACATAATGGTATGATCCTATATCCTCATATGTGATTGCTGCCAAACAAAACAAAGTTCTGAGAGCTAAGCAGCGAAAGGAAATAAAGTGGGGAGCCGGTCCGGTGTTCTGTAAATTTCTCTTACCTAATTTTTTTCCTACCAGTAGGCTAAATTTTCAACTAAATCTGAATTTTTAATATGTATTTAAATACGTATGATTCTTAAACTTACATCAGCATGCAAAGTTCGCATATACGAAGTACATGCTACACAACTCCCACATAGACAAATAAAGTATAATTCATGACGGCAAACTAGAAAACTTGTATCCTCGACCAGCGGCGTTCACTCCACACATGGGTAGGACAGAAAAATGGGATGGCAAGCGATTCAGTGTGCGCATGCGACATTATCACGGGTTGGACATTATCACATTGGACATTTTCACGGGTAGGATGAATTTTCAAGACACCGGCTCTCACTCGATGGGAGTCGCCTCTTCTGATTCACTACAAAGCTTCGGCTCTTAGAGCTCTTAGATCCGATGCTTTTGCGCGTGACACATCACTAGCAGGCTAGCACAAGAGGATGGCTGGTGCTTCGAGTTCGGACGACTCGGCAGAAATACACATGGGAAATAAGCTTATAAAAGGAAGATATTTATGTTTAGTACAGCTAAATGCTGGATATTTGAGTTTTAGAGCTGTACATTTTCACTAGTTTGATATGGTTTAAAAAAAGACAACGACTGTTAGTTTATTTTTAGTTATGCTCTTTTCTGAGCACTTTTAGACGATGTCTTTGTGTTAATGTTTTCTGAATAAAAATTCCATATACAGTATACCTGCACCTCATTTTTTCCCACTTTCACCATAACATGATGCGTTGCCTAAGTGGTAAGATCTATTCTCAACCTCAAAATTGGTTTTTAATGTGTGTGATTGTTCAGTCGTATGACAGATGGAGAAGATTCAGATAGGTTCAGATAGAAGGACGTTGTACTGAAAATGTTTAAAAAAAACAAACAAAATAAACGAACGTGAATGAACTCTTAATTTTTTTATTCAATTAACTGTATTTTGAACTAGTTCTTTTTCAGTGTGAACTGGCACAACACTGTATCTGTGTATCTATGTATCTATGTATCTATGTATGTATCTATATGTATGTATGTATGTATGTATGTATCTATCTATCTATCTATCTATCTGTCTATCTATCCATCCTACTCCAAGGGAAGGACAAGATAGCTTAAACTCACTTTATGTTAATTGACCCCTATTACATTTGTTCATTATTACCAGCTGTTGCATTTAAGGTGAACCATTTCTTGAGAACATGATGCTCCTTTCTATTACCTAAATACTTACCATGCGCCATCAGTTATTCATTACTCCTGTAATTTTAGTCTCAATCAACACTGGTACAGTCTGGCCTCCGATGTTCTTTGACTTTGTTGGAGTGGCGGAGTTTGTTTAATTTTTGTAGAATAGCACAAGCCTGACAGTGTCATACCAAATGCATTACTGTGTGAAAAATGTTTCTTTTGTGAGTTGTGGATCGACATAGTACCCACCATCTTCGTCACTAATCGAGTGAGTTCAAAATACAGGATGTGATGCTGGAAATGTTCTTGCTTTTTTGGTCCTTTAGAAAATCTTCCTTAACTATCAAGAATTTTGGAGAGCAGGCTATTCAGAGACGGCGTGACAGGCTGCTCTAATTCTGTTCCAGCTGAAAACGACCGTGAATTTGATAAGGCTTTTTGCTATTGCCATTTTTTGCTTGTTTTTTTTTTTTTTCAAGAAAGCAGAAACAAAAATGGGATCTGAATTGACACCTTGTTTTAGGCTCTGTGGCACTAAATAGACTACGCTCTTTAAAAAGTCCATTTTCCACATTCTTTTTTTCTTGTCAGCTTTTGTGACATCACAGTATTTTTTACAGTGTATCCTACGTTCCAGTGGTGTTGGAAACTGGTAAATACCATTTGTCCCTGTTGCACAAGAAGGTGATAAAGTCCTGTCCGTGGAACTTGGTGGTTAAGTGAAAAACATAACTAACACGCTTCAGTCTGTGGATGCATTCTCCAGACCTCCTACTTTTTATTTTGTTTGAGTTCATTCCTAATTTACGTTTAATATCCTGTGAACCACTTAGG
This sequence comes from Hydrocynus forskahlii, assembly GCA_037974365.1. Classification (NCBI taxonomy): domain Eukaryota; kingdom Metazoa; phylum Chordata; class Actinopteri; order Characiformes; family Alestidae; genus Hydrocynus; species Hydrocynus forskahlii. Next base: position 9,164,560 of record JBBPCX010000028.1, on the reverse strand, counting down.
AGAAGCACTATTGTAATGCAAAAGATTAATGCATTATGGCACAGCACTGCTATTTTTAACTGCCTTTTAAACTGAATTCCTGCCTAGATTGGACTGAAGATCCTTGTTGGAACGTGCTGTAAAGGGTGAGTGACTACATGATCGGAATCTGCTTTATATGATTATACAGTAACAATAGCCTGAGGCTTTGTTTGCTTCTTCCTTGTCCTGGGTTTGTTTTTTCTTCACTGTCAACTTTCAGCTTTGATTGCTGACAAAGAGAATGTAACTATACTGTCACTTCTGTTGTAAAATAGAACACAGATCCTGAGTCAAGACGTTTCTATTTAATGTTTGCTGGAAATGTACTATTTCTTTCCTTGTCTTCTCTTAATTTGTCAATTATTTTAGTACAGGGGCCCTCAAGTTACGACGGAGATCAATTCCTTCAACAGTGATGCAACCCGAAGTCGAAACACACCCTAGCCTAAGTCAATAGCCTAACCTAACACAGTTGTAAAATCTATAAATACAACTAAGAAAAAATGAGCGCAAAAAAAATTCATTCCTAAGCCATGATAAAGGCCAAAAAGTCACCAAACAAAGCAAAACAAATGGAACATCTGCGCTTAGATAAGCGTACTCCCTCACTCATACGCCGCGTTACTCGTATTTTGTGTGTTCTGCGCTTTCTTCCGCCGCACGCCACTACACCAGTTCACCCACGTGAACGTCGTAAACTCGAAACGTCATATGTTGAGACCCTCGTAACCCCCTGTGAAGTATAACTTTATTCAAAGATAACTTTGCTAAAACTTTGTAGTGAAGCATACAAGGCAGCTGGTAGCCAAGTGGTTAGGAAGTTGTCTCTGCAATCAGAAGGGTGCAGGTTTGAATTTCAGAGCTGCTAGTGGCACAGTTCAGGTACCTGTTGAGTAAGGCACCCTTCCCACACACTGCCCCCTGGGCTCTGTGTTCCTGACTACGTGCTGCTTCACATGGGTGAATGGGTTAAATGCAGAGAACTGTTTTGTGCTGTTCACACTGTGTGGTGTTGCGTGCTCGTGGATTACAAATGGACACTTTACATTTACCATTTACAGTGTTTTGCCAGTTTTTACCGCAATAAATGTTTTAATCACTTCCCAGTGAGGGTAACTGACCTACAAAGCACTTAAAGTGTAAACAAGCCAAAAGACGAGAGCCTTCATCAAATGCAGAAAGATCTAACTAACCAGAAGATCGCTGTAAACTGTAAATAAAATCCACCACTTAACAATAAAAGTCATTAAAAAAACACCTTTCTTTTACGACCACATTCATGAAGGAGACTAGAGGAGAAGGAGGCCAACCCCAAGGCTAATGCAGTTCACTGACACTGACAGATAGAGAATGGCAGTCTATTACATATTTATCCTTTTAGATATTGAGACTACAGAAGTAGTGCTTGTGTGTGTGTTGTATTCTTGTCAGGTTTTGTGACATCACAGCGTTTTCACAACACATCCTATGTTCCAGTGGTCCTGGAAGCTGGTAAATACCAATTCACCCTGTATGAAATTGTATCACAAGTTTACAAGATACTGTTATATTGTGACTTTTCATTTTCCTGTCAGTGGGAAACTCTGAACTCTAATGTGAAAAACATAACTACTGTGTTTCAGTCTATGGATGCATTATCCAGACCTCCATACACTCAAAAGCTTTAGCATTTATTAATTAACCAACTGATATAAACTGCTTTCCCATGAGCATCCAAAAGTAGCATTTGTTTTTGTGCATGGGCTGAAAAGTGAGCTGTCTGTTTTGAAATTTTAAGTGTTTTATATTTTGCGTCAAACTCTTTTATGTTGAAAAAAAAAAGGACATTTTTTTTTTCTGTGATAAGGACCATCTACACAAATGGGAAATGTGAGAGTACTCTTTGAAGATATGAAGCTAATTGGTAAAATACACTATGAACAAAAGTATTGGAACATCTGACTATCAGAACATCAGGGGCTTTACATTCAAATACATAGACTTTAATATGGACTTGGTCCCCTCTTTGCAGTTATAATCTCAGTTCCAGTTCATCCCAAAGTTGTTGGATGGGGTTGAGGTCAGGGATCTGTCCGGGCCAGCCAAATTCTTCCACACCAAACTCATCCAACCATGTCTTTATGCACCTTGCTACAGTCATGCTGGAACAGAAAGAACCTTTTCCTGAATTTTGAGTTCAAAGTTGAAAACATGGCATTGTCCAAAATGTCTTGGACATGATGAAGAATTAAGATTACACTGGAAGTAAGGGGGGCTACCTACACCCTGTATAAAGAGGCGTGTCCCAATACATTTGTCCATATAGTTGACCTTCTCAAGATGGAGATGTTTTTATCTCAGCTTCGGACCTCACAGGAAGCGAGTGCTTTATACTCTCTCCTGCCCTTCTTCCCGTCGGCTCCCGCCCCACGGAGCCATCTTGCGTTTCCTGAACAAAAAAGGGGCGAGATTGAAAAAAGACAATCAGAAGAGAGTCCGTCCGAGTTGAAAATGATAGAAAGAGGTTTTTAAGAATCTCGTGTGGCCGTACAATATGATAGGAACGGGAGTCGGAGTGGAGAACAGGCCTTTATTGAGACTGGACACGGTTAGCTAGCTAGGCTAACGAGGCTAACGGACAGTTTTGGTGGAAGAGGTGGATAAAGAGAGCTGGCTAACGTTAGCCGGCTAACTCGCCAGCTTGTTTTGGATTGCCTTAGCAGGACACAGGGAGGGATATCTGACTGGGAAACAGTTGAAGGACGATATTAGGAAGAAAAGTGTGGATTGCCATCTGGGTATGATTTGTATGGTTCTAGTTTGGACTCGTTTGAGATAGCACAGGGGGAAAAACAAAAAGAAGGCCATCCCAGTTGGACGTTATTTTGCTAACTGTGGAGTGGAAAATAGCTCCCGTTAGTTAACAGAGTGGTTTTAAAGTGCAGTTAGAGAGATATATTAGATAGCTAACGTTAGCTAGGCAAGAATTTAGGGAGAAAAACATACTACTCAACAGGGCAGAAAGTTAAAATGGGTCATATTTTAATCTGAATCATCCCAGACGAGGGAGCAGCCAGGAAACCCAACGGATATTTGCAGGAGAATCTGAAAAAACGTTGAATTCTTTGCAAGGAGAGATCACTGGAAGCCTGCGGTGAGTTCCTGTTTTTTGTTTTTGTTTTTTTCTGGACCTTCCTACTATTTATTTTTTCCCATTAAATCTTGAGGCTTGCAGAGCTAGAACTGATTTTGCCAACTGCCCTGAAAGCTGCGGATAGTGGAGACCGTTGTGCAAACAGCCTTACAAAGGAAGTTTAACTCATTAGATATTTTATTTCTGGCAGCTGTTCACATTGCTTTTTTAGAAAGTTGCAAGAGTCGCTTTTGGAAAGAGATCAGGTCCGGATTTGCATGGATCTATTGTTTGGGTGTGTTCCTGTGTCTGTATAATTTGCTAACCAGTGTTGGAGTTGTTTAAAGATAAGAACACTTTATTAGTCCCACAAGTGGGAAATTCGCGTTGTTACACCAGCAAAGTGGACAGCACAAAAGAAGAAAGTAAAACCAGCATAACCAATAGAATAAAAGCTGTACAACAGTACAATATAAAAAGTGCACTATACAGCTATACAACTAGTACAAAAATAAAAATATAGAAGTTTGTGTGAACACCATAAATGTATCTACAGGTATGCATTGGAGTGTCCTCGTTTGCTTGGTAGCAGCAGACATTGACAAAAACAGTAATAATGCACCAGAAAAATTGCACACAATCTTTTATTCGAAAAAAATTACGCCAGAAATGTTACATACAAGGCAATCTATTTCAATTATCAGTCCTTGATTAGAGCAGCATCATTCATCTTATGAATTCCAGAAATCCAATATACTGAGTGGGGTGTAAAGACCTCACACAGCTTGCGTTAACCAAGCGCATGCTTACTGTTCAACAGTTAAAGCAGTTCATCGTTTATGGGCCGGAAAGGGATGGAGAGCAGGAACCCCACTAGCAGTTAATGTAATCCAGCCCTGCTGGCAGTCATCACTGAAAATCAACGTGTCACTGTTTGGCCCCGCCACTATACATGATGCATTTAGTCAAGAATGAACAGTTGTGGCTGGGGGAAATATAACATTACGTGAGTTTCCATGTTAAAGTGATGGCAGGGCGTTTGCTTGATATTGATAAAGGTTCAGTGTTGTGTTGTTTTCTCTATACATGATCCTGTCAAATGACACCAAAGTGAGATTCAATTAGTATATGAAACTGTATCTAGACAGGAAGCCCTGTTTAAGAAAGACTTCCTAATGTTTCTTATAGATTGTAAATGATTCTGTCAAAATATTCTGAAGCATCCAGTGAAAAGGCATGTATTGCAGTTTACAACAAAAAACACTGTCATTCAGATCTATAGCTAAAATGAGCTGAAACAATAATTCTCAGTTTAAAACGTTAAAAATAAAACTCAGTTTTATTTTTGTTGCACTTTTTACAACGAATGTTGTCATAAAGCAACTTTACAGAATCCAGGTCCGGGCCCCTAGTGAGCCAAGGGTGACAGGCAAGGAAAAACTCCTTGACCTGGAGGAAAAACCCTTGGGAGGAACCAAGACTCAAACGGTGAACCCATCCTCCTCTGGTTGACCTGAAGGGTAGGAAAAAAGAGACTATGTGGAGATAACTAACGAAAGAAGGCCGTCATGTAAAAACTTAATCACTGTCAGACAGATTGGCCAATAACAATAAATAAGACAGTCTTTCTGCTTAGACCACCAGACAGGCCTCAGCCTTTCTCTTTTAAGGGAGGAGAAGTAATCTGAGAAGTTCATTTTCTCATGTAACCCTGCTGGCATGAAAAGGATAAACATGTGCAGGGTGTTTGTGTGTGTGAAAGCAATTGGATTCAGAGATCCCAAAATCTAATGCAAAACTGCATTTGATACACACGTCAGTGTGAAACTCGTGATGGCTGGTATTGAGACTACACCAACATCTGACCCATAATTTGGAACTGCCGTATGAATTAAATCATATAGTGCAAGGAAGCTGAAATACAACCCCTGATGATATAGTCTCAGCTAGACCTGTGATAGTACCCTTATCCCATAATGGTATATGTAATCTCATTTCAGGTTGCAAAATTCAAGTTAGAGGTTTAAAGTGAGTGATTGGGATTTGCACTGAGAAACAATGCAAGACGCCATGGCACGAAGGCGCCATAAACACTTCACTCACAACACTTTTATGCCTCCCCATAAATCCCCCACCCTGTTATACGATATACACACACAACCCCACTCAAAATGATGAGCCACTTCATTCTGTACTCCTACCTCATATCTACTTATTATCCAATTTCTCAGCTCCATTTACCATGTAGGTTCACTTTGTAGCATACATTTAAAGATTGTCGTCTGTCTGTTTCTCTGCATCATTTTTAGCGCCTTTTGCCTTGTTTGTCAGTGCTCAGGACCTCTGCAGGACCACAAGTGAGCAGGTTTATGTCTCAGGGACATGGTAGTGGCATGTTTGTGTGCGTGTGCTGAGTTAATCAGACATATCTATCAGATACTGCCTTTCTGGCACCGTTTTGCTAATCGCCAAAACCCCACGTCATGCAAAAACAATGCTCTCTATTTCGTTGTTCTGCAAGTCAGTTCAGTTTCCTTTCCTGTCAGAGTAGGCGGTTCTTGGCACGTGGAGAGACGTAAACCACTAAACTATATGACCAGTAGTCAGAAGTCTGATTTGCAAGACTAAGCATAGAATAGCGCATCAACTTTGTTTGAATGAGACACTTGTTCTTGTCTGGGCCATGTGACTTGTCTGTTCACTTGCTCTGGGCAACAATACAAGTATTCCTAATAATGCTGAGTCAAGGGCTGACTTTTACACACCAAGGCTATTCGCACTCTTAAAAATGTTTCTTAACACATTCTATTCTCACTCAACCTAAGCAAGTGAGAAAAACACATTCCTGTCATGTAACTGTACCATGTGACAACTGGGTCTGGCTAATTGGGAGGTCAGCAGTGATTGACGAGTAATCTGATGATTCTTAGAAGGTGTTTGTAATGTTTCTTTCACCGTTACTATTAAAACAAAGATAAGCCTTAAATGTTTAGGCTACAGGATAAACTTTTAGGCTGCACCAATGGGACATGTTTTTCAACTCTCACCATTTGTAAGTATTTACAATTATTATAAAAATGTTATTTAATTAGATTTTAATTAAATGTTTTCATTAAAACACAAAGTACTGTGCAAAAGTCTTAGGCACCTGAGAAAATTAGGCTTAAAAGCTGTTTCCTGCTGGGCAGTGGTGTTAAAGTTAGTCTTAAGTTAGTGTCAAAACACTAACATTACAACACACATTACAAACAACATTAATACAGTAAATGGTGGTTTTATGTATGGCAAAGTGTTTCTAGACCTCTTTCCTCATAGAAGCCCGGTTTTACTTGCGGCTCCATCAAATACCTGGTTTGGCTCTTTTTACTTTAGTAGATTAAATCAGGTGTGTTACTTATGGAATTTTATTAATTCACCCAATGACTGGAGGCACTGAGCAGAAACCTGGAACGAAACCTGTGGTGTTCTAACCAGCTCACAAAATATTGACTACTTTTTAGAAAAAAAGAAATTTTTATACTTTTTACTGCTTTCTTGTATGTTTGCATTTATTCTAATATTCAGCTGTGTTTTTGCTAGCAAAAGGAAGCCCACTGCTGATTTAAATGTCTTCAAACAGTTTGCACAGGTGCCTAAGACTTTTGCACAGTACTGTATATATTGTTTTTTAAAACAAGAAAATGTTTATTGGCCCAATAATACATTTTTTGTGCTCCAAAAAAGTATTTATATTGAAGGTGATTTATGAAATACACTTATCACGTTGTTTTCCTATCTAAATGTGGCCCAAGATATTGCGCAAGACCATTACAAGGGTCAGTCTTGCCCATTTCCGCCAGACTTAAATCATTTTAACCCAGACTGCTTATTTTTATTTTTTTAAGTAATGCATTGACAATCCTTAGGTTCTAGAGGGGCACATCAAGTTGAATTTACAATTAAAATATAATTATAGTATTACATGTCATTCTCTTAATTGCTCAGCTGTCCTGGAGCCTTATGACACCAGTAGTGTTAACTCTCTTTTGCTTTCTCTCGCTCAGGAGCTGGCCATGCCTGCAAGTGTGCGTGCAGGGAGTCTGAAGGACCCTGACGTAGCAGATCTCTTCTACAAAGATGACCCTGAGAAACACTTTGCTGACCTCCGAGAGATTGGCCATGGAAGCTTCGGAGCTGTCTACTTTGTAAGAGCCTGAAATGGGGATTATTTGGGGAGTGTGTGTGTTGGATTTGAAATTGTCACTTGCTTCTTAAAGAGAGAAGGGCCGGCAGTGCATGGGAAGGAACTTTCAGTCTGGGAGTAAGAATGTCATCCAGTGTGATATTGACAAGTGTCATGTTGTACAATAGCAGTATATTAAATATGTAGGAACATGGTAAACAATCAACCTTTGATCAAAAATTGTGTACTTTTGTTGGATCATGTGAATGTTTTGATTCTTCAAGTCACCCACAGAAACACTCTTGCAGACCATGAGATTTTAGTCAGGATCCTCACAGGACACAAAAAGACATTTGTGGTTTCAGACTTTTTTTCATATTACAAATCTGTGTGATCTTTATTGCCCAGACCTGTATCACAATAATGATTAACAAATTTTAAAAAAATTGCTACCCCAGTCTGAGTGACAGTGTGTCAGTAGCCTGAAATTCATGTATCTTTTGCTTCTTGTAGGCACGTGATGTTCGCTCCAACGAAGTGGTGGCCATCAAAAAGATGTCCTACAGTGGCAAGCAGTCTAATGAGGTAAGCTATTTTCTGTATATAAAAAGCCACCACAAAACCTACCTCATTAAAAAAAATGGCAAAAGTGTCCAATTGGGAAGACCACTGCTTTTCATCATACACTGCAGTTCCTTAACCTTTTGCTGCCGTCATCCCCACCATTAACAAAATCATACGGCAAAATTGATAGGAGTTATTTATTGCTTATAGCTCAGAAAATGAGTTTGATTCTAAAATTTTAATCAATACCATGTCTGTTTATGTAATGAGGGGATGTGTTGGTATGGTCTGAATATAATAAGTCATTGTTTATTCAGTGTTTTGCTGAAGAACCAGCCTTTACATTTTCATTGTGTTGATGTAATTTCTTGACATCATAACACACCGACAAATGTGACAATGCAAATGTTATTGTGAAATGTAGAGGTTTACACTTTCACTGTTTGATTTGTGATTCAGCTTGGAAAAAATGTAACCAACTTTAAACTATTTTTCCCCAATATTTTGTGCATGTTAGTGCAGTGTGCAAAACACAAAGCCAGATTATTTTCAAAAAGGGAATATAATAAACTATTCATTTATTGTTCTTGGCAAATATGCATAGAACACAGCAAACCATACAAAGAACGTAAAAAAACAAAAACAAAAACACTGTAAACATTCTAACACTCCCTGGTTCAGCTCCTGCCCCCCCTTCTCTGTCCTCTGTATTTTCTTCATCTTCCAGTGGGAAAAAGCTCCATCACCTGACAGACACTCATTCTGGGTTTTAAAATAATTTTCGCTATTTATATTTGATTTTAGGAATTGGAACAGTGCTAAACCAGCTCGTGCACACTGCTCTACTCCTGTGCACTCTGAGACTCCTTCTGCATCTCAGCGTCTCTCCCCCTCCTTCTGGATGGGAATTGAAATACCCCCCATCTTCACATAACTTTTATTTTGTTTATATCACCTAAAATAAAATAAAAATTGGAGTTTTTGTAGTTTAGTTGGGCATGTGTGCGATGCCATCTTTAAATCTAATTAACCTTGATTATTAGTGGAGAATGAAAGCAGCAGCTCCCAGCTTATAATGTTTTAATGCACCTTTTCTTTGTATTGCTGAACAGATCAGAATGGTGTCATATTTTACACTTTCTGTGCCATTATATTTAGCAACAGAGTAGAGAGAGTGGATCACTGCTCCTTTCACCCTGTAATATGAGCTTTAGTCGTGTTGTTCTCACCCTCTATCCTGCTGTGTCCATCTCTGTGCAGAAATGGCAGGACATCATTAAAGAGGTGAAATTCCTTCAGAAGCTCAGACACCCCAACACTATTGAGTACAAAGGCTGCTATCTGAGGGAGCACACAGCATGGGTAAGTGTAAAAGTGTGTGTATGGTTTTCATTGTGTGATTCAGTATTGTAGCTTTAATGTTTGCAATGATCTGATTTCTTTTTCTCACACTTGACCTTCCTCTCCCTCGTAGCTGGTGATGGAGTATTGTTTGGGCTCTGCCTCTGATCTTTTAGAGGGTGAGTAGAGATGTTTTTTTTCACCGGAGCTGGCAAGGCTCCTTGATTATAATCGAATATATGATTAAAAAGATGAATCAGTATGTTCTCAAACGATTGCATCAATAAGTTCTCAAAGTGATTAGTTTGCTGTTTCATTGATGAAAGCAGGATATCGACAGATCTTTATAAAGCTTGGCAGACTTTCAGCAAAAGGGAGCTAGTAGCAGTCAAGTTGCTTTTTGGCCAAGTCAAGTAGGTTTATTGTCGTTTTAGCCATGTACATAGTGCAATGTGAAACAAAATAACATTCCTTCAGGACCATGGTGCAGCACATGAACAAAAACAAACGCAGCAAGACTGCACAAGTGCGAACAGGACAAAATTCACAGAGAGCAAAGAGAGTGAGAGTGCAAGATAAAAACACAAGAAAAACAAAACAGGACAAGACGTTTAGTGCAGTTGATGCTTGTGTGAATACAGTATTATGACAGAGTACTTAGGTATGTAAAAATGCAGAATAGAGGTAGCCAGCAATAAATAATAATTGTGCAAATAATAGCAGCAGCAGCAGGACAGTGAATGTGTAGTATATAATAAAGAAAAATAGCTTAAAGAGGAAGCCCATTGAAATCAAAACTGGATGTATTTGTAATTACCAATTTCATATCTTTAAATTACAAAGATGTATGTGAAGTACACCACTGTAAACTCCATACTAACTTAAAACTGAAATTAGTATAAATTATCATTGCTATAGCAGTGTGGTTCTCGGGCTGCTTTCAGAGTGAAAGCTTTTGAATTAAACATTTGTTTAACTATATAAAAAGTTGTGAAACTGGATATGTAATTTTGAGGAGTTTAAATGGCTTAAATACTTGTTTTTTTTCAACTGTTATTTTTTTTAAGATAAAATTATTTTGAAATCTCTGATAACTTCTGTGTAGAGTGTTATTGTTGAGGTCATATTTATTGGTTGGCCTTAAAAAGAATTAAACGAAACAGATTACTCCTTCAAGTGACATCCATAATTTTTCTTTTCTTCCATTTTCCCCCAATCCCTCTGCTGCCGTTTAGTGTTCACTCCCTACTCTGCTTATCCACAGCTTTGCGTTCTATCTTTGGATATTTTTGGTCCTCTGAATTGTTGACAAATGTAAATAACACTATTAAATATTTTATTATTTTGAAAGGCTTTCATTGAGGTGCTTGTTTATGTTTTCTTGGTGAATACTGATTTCTCCCCATCTTTCTCTTTTACAGTGCATAAGAAGCCCCTTCAGGAAGTGGAAATCGCTGCTATTACCCATGGTGCACTGCAGGGTCTGGCCTATCTTCACTCTCACAATATGATCCACAGGTGAGTGTTCAGGGACTCTCCAGTCTTCCTCTGCCACTTGTTTCACAGTGAGCTAACAGGTAGCGCACTTCTGCCGGTGAACGTTTGGCCATAAATAGCTGCATTTTTATCTTCTTATTTTTAAATGATCAGACTTCACTGGACTCTAAATGTGATAATAGGCTGTTTCTTCTTTAATTTTAGAAATTATCTCAAAATTACTTCTTCAAACAAAATTAGTTCAATCCATGTCTCTGTCACTTGCTCTCTCTTCCTCTCACTCTCTTTCCCCCTCTCTTTTTCTCTCTCTCGCTTTCTCTCTCTCTCAGAGATGTAAAGGCAGGCAATATTTTGCTAACTGAGCCTGGTCAGGTGAAGCTGGGAGATTTTGGCTCTGCCTCCATTGTTGCCCCTGCCAACTCTTTTGTGGGCACACCCTACTGGTGAGACAAACACAGACATGTAACAATTCTGTTTTTCTTTTCCTTTTTTTTTTTGGGAGAAGAGATGTTGGGATGGGAATTGATAAGAATCGATAATGGCACTGACATCAATAATTTCTTATCAAACTGATTCCTTATCGATTCCATTATCGATTCCTAAACAGTATAAAATAAATATTTTTTTGATCATAATTTTTCCAGAGCTGACGCTCTTGCTGCCTCAGAGGAGCTATCATTGTTATCCTGTCTGTCATCTAAAATGGATGAAACAAATGTACTACATGAATCGTGTCTATTTCAGAAAATTACCTGTAGGGTTAAGGCATTGTAGTTACAGTTACCCTCGTCTATGGAAACCACGGAGCTCACACTCGAGCGCTGAGAATCGATGGCATTCTTGAGTTTTAATACTGTGTTGAGACCTCAAATGTTTTAACATGTTGCTGGTGTTACCACCCTTGCAAGTTAAAATGGCACTCCACTGGTTACAAAGACCGCAACTTTTTATTTTTTATTTTTTTTTGGAAAACCACGCCTTGGACTGCTTTCTCTGCCCCATGATAATTCAAGTTGCGGAGTGTGATGTCATCACGTGCGACGCAGGGAAAAGTCCAAAAGAATTGTTAGAGGAACCGATAACGTCGGAAGTAAACAATTCGGGTGCTTCGCAAAATTAAAACAGGTTCTTAAATCGGAACTGGGTTTCAACTCCCACCCCTAGATGTTGATTCCTAAGAAACAGGTGGAGTCAGTGTCTGAAATACAAGTGTTTCACAGGAATTCTACTTCAAACGTTAGGACTGTTTTATTAGGTCAATCTCCTAGAATCCAAAAAAAAATCAATTTTCATAGTGCAAAAAAAACCCAGGATGTAATATCCAGTCTCCTTCAGTTTCTTCACTGACTATGGAGCATTAATATCTAGGATGTGTTGATATTTTAGAATTAGTGTTCTAAATATTTTTCCTTTTTTCCCTAAAACATATCTTGGGTGATTGTAGCCCAATATTTGTTTCTTCAGACCACAACACTGGATTCCAGAATGTCTCTAGTCGCACTGCATACTTGAGACATTGACTTTTGTAAGGAGAACAAAATAAAGTTTACCACCTGATGACCTTTCCATCATGGTTTTGTTTGTAAAACAACTCGCCAGTATATTGCTATTCCCAGGCCAGGCCAGTCTAAAATACTTACGTCTGTATCTTTTATAGACTTCTCTTGCTTTGTTAGTCAGTTATCTTTTGGTTCCTGCTGCTTGAGATTTTTGAAAGTTCACCTGATTTATGCTTTGGAATTGTCTACCAGACTTGGTTGATGACCCAAGGTGCCCAGGCTTTGATGTTTTTCTTTGTTTTTTTTATTATCACATCATATTTAATTTAATTCATTCTAGGTGTATTAACTTCTTTTCATTTAGAACATTTGTAAAACGTCATTTAACTGATGTGCCAAATCTTTGTATAAAACTATATATTCAACTATAGGATAGTCTGGTGCCCTTTTATAGTGATCTACTCTTAACATGTAAGGGTGGTGCTGCTTGCGAAACCAACATAACGGAAAAAAATATGATAAATGAAATGGGACTGCTCAACGAGTGCGGCCATTAATTCCTTAACTAGCCAGTCATGCATGACTAGTCAAACCCAGCCTCTGATTGTGGCATCTCTGACCTTTTGTGTTGATTTACCCTGTGTCCTCTGATGTGAAGGATGGCCCCGGAAGTTATCCTGGCCATGGATGAGGGTCAGTACGACGGGAAAGTGGATGTGTGGTCTCTGGGAATCACCTGCATAGAGTTAGGTGAGTGCTGCCAGCATGACAAGTAGTTGATTTTTGACATTCATCCCCGGAATCACTATGATTGTAGGTCACCATAGACATTTCGGCCAGTGTGCTTGTGTGCATGGGATTTTGTTGTGTTTGTGAGGCCTGTTAGAAGAGGGATTTGGGGTTTAGTTTATAAGCTGCTTTGGTTACAAGCTAACATGCTCTCTCTCTCTCCCTCTCTCTCTCTCCCTCTCTCCCCCTCTCGCTCTCTCTCTCTCTCCCCATTTCTGTCTGTATTTCTCCCTTCTTGTTCTGTTCTCTTGCATTCTTCTTGTTGAAACCTTCATTTCTTTTCTCTTCTTTAATTTGGTTTGCCTCCTTACCCTTTGTCACTTTTCTCTCTTTAGCGGAGCGGAAGCCGCCCTTGTTTAATATGAATGCTATGAGTGCCTTATACCATATTGCTCAGAACGAAAGTCCCGTGCTGGCATCAAATCACTGGTAAGCACACCACACATCTCTTTTGATTTCATTTTTGGTGCTGATGATCTCTGCTATTAGTTATGAGCTGCATGACCAAGTTAACTTTCAATTGCCTTTAGCCTGTCATATGAGCTTTTAATATTGTTAACTATTGGAATAACTTAATGCTCTGATTCACTGGCTGTGTAAAAAAATCATTCTGAAACTGCCTGCAGTGTTGGTACTTTCATGCTGGTACAGTGAATGTGGATTGTTTTGGCTTGCAAACACAAGTATTTTGATAATTGATTATCATCTGCAAATCTGTGAATTGTCGTGAATGTGGCCTGTAATGTGAACAGCTGTAACTGTTAACTGTTTTGCTCTAAATTTTAAGGTTTTGTAGTTAAATGAAAATGACTTGTTTTGAAAAACTGAGGGATTGTCCAAAGCCAAGTTTCAGACGAGTGGAAAAAAATCTCACATTGTCTCACATTGTAAAAAAAAGTGTCAGTAATAATGATAAATATTTAGCATTATAGCTCTTTAGGCTCCTGTATTGTAAAGAGTGACATTAACTCATTCTGACGTCACTTAACGTGTGTCTTTTGGGAGTAGTTTTGTTTAGTCAGAAACCGGCGTGTTTTGTCAGAAACCAGATACTGTTTGCTGAGCATTCTGCTGCTTCAGAATCACTTTGGTGTCGTCTTTTTCAGGTGGTTAAAGAAACCATTAACTGTTCTTTTTCTTTTTCACATTAGTACAACAGTACAGGTGAACCACTGCCCTGGAGAATTAATTCTAGTTGCTTTAAAAATGTAAAAAAAAAACAAAACTCAATAGTGGAAATATTTGACACTCAGTTTTATTGATAATTCTGAATAATTCTTTCAGCCCTAGATTAAGGACTTTAAGTAACAGTTAAGTGTTAATAAATTATCTTGTTCCCCTTTTTAAAATCAGGTCAAAATTCAGTTCAACGTCCAGCTGTTCCAGTGAGCCACCTAACATTTTGATGAAGAGCTGTTTAGAGTGTGGGTGTGGATCATAGAGTGAGGGTACAGGTTTTACTAGATCAAAACAATAAAACCTGTTCTGAGTTACCTTGGAACACACTGCACACTGTAATCTATGATCAGATTTCATTGTGTCTCATGATTGCTGACGACTCGCTTTCACTTAATTTTCAGGTCAGATTATTTCCGCAACTTTGTGGACTCCTGTCTACAAAAGATTCCTCAGGACAGGCCTACCTCTGATGTGCTACTCAATGTAAGACAGGCTGCTGGTGCAAAAAACACACTCTTTGCATTAGTTCTAAATGTATTTAGTGTGCACATATCCATACTTATGGAGCCTTTCTATATGTACTTTAAAACATCCTGTGAGCCAAATGCTAATTACAACTCTGCTCCACCTGATACTCATTCTGCCTGACTTCAGAGGAACAGTTATAAGGCAATCACACTGACCTTGCAAAGGACCTGTTCTTCTGCCTATGTATATAAGTCTGGAATGTGAAATGAGTCCTCCTTAACTTGCTCTCTGCTCACAGCATCGGTTCCTGTGTAGAGAGCGCCCCCTGTCTGTGGTGATGGATCTGATCGCACGCACTAAAGATGCAGTAAGGGAGCTGGACAACCTTCAATACAGGAAGATGAAGAAAATCCTTTTCCAGGAGACGCACAACGGCCCCACTCAGGATGGAGGCGAGGAGGAAGAGGCATGACTTTTTGTACTTTTAATTGTTTCTCTGTCTGTTTTTTTTTTTTTTCCTTTTCTTTTTCTTCACAAATATTTCTTTTTTTTTTTCTTCCACTTTTTTGTTCAGCAGATGCATTTTTCCCATGTTTTATTCCGTTATTTTGGTCAGTGTGTCTTTATATGAATTCTCTCTTTTTCTCTGTCATGTGTGTAGGATGTTGAGCAGTACCTACTGCGTACAGGAACAGTGAACAGCATGGAGAGCTCTCATTCTGTGCCCTCCATGTCCATTAGTGCCAGCTCTCAGAGCTCCTCGGTCAACAGCCTGGCTGACGGTTCTGATGATAGTGCAGAGATGGCCATGATGGGGGAAGGAGAGCACACCGTCACCTCCAACAGTTCCATCATACACCGGCCCTCTGTGAGTAGACATGTATGTGTTGTTTGAATTTGGGTGTTGTGGGTGTGTGAGAGCCGGATTTAGAAAAAGGTTGTGTGCGGCCCTGTTTACACTTTTTTCCCCTGTTTTTTGCTGCTAAATATGATTTTGTAATGAATATAATCACCAGAAAACACTATATTTGTGAGGCTTTTTTCCTCAAAACTATGCATTTCTAAAGCTGCACTGTAAATTTTACAACAGAAGTTGTAGCTTTGTGCTGCATGACTTGCCTGCACTGTTCTGTTCAGTTTTGCCTTTCGTTTCAATGTCAGTTCCTTCCCCCAGTGACCCTGTAACTAATCCATTGTCTTCATTGGTACCGGACTTTGATTTGTGTAAAATATATTTTTTAAAGATTAAAAAAATGGATCCATTTGATAAAAGTTCCTTCACAGATTTGTGTTGTCATGATGGATCATTGCTGTCACATTTAGGTACTTATGCCCATTCTCATAAGGCATGGTTGTAATTTACCTGATTTTTTAAAACTGCTGGGATAAGCTCCAGCACCCCCCGTGGCCCTGATTAAGGATAGCTGATTGAGATAATGGATAATGGAACTCGTCTTTTATTCTAATTTGTACCAGTGGTTGCTTTTAATTTAAAAATCTTGAATTAAATGCATTAAATTAAATTAAAATGCATTAATTAATAGCCGTAGATATTGATGGAAACTGCTGTTCAACAGGAGTGTCAGTGCTATGCAATCTCATAATTCTGCTTTGAAGTTTACTTGATTTAACAGTAAAATATAACTTTAAAACTGTACTATTATATTTTCTATTAGTAGTCGCAGTAGTAGGAGAGGTTAGGGTGACAGTACAGTTACACAAACATAGACTAAGGTGCACTTGATCAGTGCTTTTGTACATACACAAATATAGTATATTTTTTCCATTACTTTAGTGTAAGGTTCTTTTGAACAGGTGTAAACACTGCTATACTGGAGAAGATCTGACTTTTACAAATTACAAAAGGACATTCAGTCCCATTTTATCACAGTCTATCTAGTGAAAACCAGACACATCACCTCGAAAAAGTATCTCCCTGGGTAAACCTACTGTAGATCAAATAGGGCTTATGAATATATCACCACAAGTGTTTTTGTATATGATGTATGTTTATTTTCCTGTGGGTGTGTTTCAGGGTCCTGATAATATCTACGATGACCCATACCAACCAGAGATGGACTCCCAACAGCAGCAGCAACAGCAGGTGTCCTCAGGAGCACGCAGAAGAGCACACTATCGCAACCGTGATCACTTTGCCACCATCCGCACAGCTTCACTGGTAAATGACCACATTATTTTGTATTATAACTTAAAACTTCCAGTGTTTAACTGCATAAAATGGTTATAAATGTCAAATTTGAATTTTTTTCTATTCTGATATGTTTGTACCTCTAGGAAAATAAAATGGCATATACCCACTATGACAAATTTGCGTTGTTTAACCAATATACATGTTGCTGTTGATTAAATTGGAAGCCCCTTGGTCTGTCTCATCTTCCAGGTGACACGACAGATACAAGAGCATGAACAGGGCTCAGCACTTCGGGAGCAGATGACTGGCTACAAGCGTATGCGGCGGCAGCACCAGAAGCAGCTGCTGGCACTGGAGAACAAGTTGAAGGCTGAGATGGATGAGCACCAGTTGCGTCTGGACAAAGAACTGGAGAGCCAAAGGAACAGCTTCGGCAGTGAGGCTGACAAGCTGTCCAAAAAACATCAAGCTATTTTGGAGAAAGAGGTGAGGCAGGTAGAAGTGTAGTTTTGGACAGTGTAAAAGAGAGGGGACATAGAATTAGAGGGCTGCTGAGGTTTTCCAGAGCGCCACATGAAAACTGTCTAGAGAAATTTATGTAAATGAGACATTTTTGTTGTAAGAGTTCAGGTGCCCTGAAATGTGGAGTCTATATGAAGTCTATATTTGTGTAAGATTTTATGTGGTGTTTGTGACTGTGTGTTGATCTCTATTGTTGATTGTGTTGATCTGCAGACTAAGGCAGCACAGACTGAGGAGAAAAAGTTCCAGCAGCACATTCTGGGCCAGCAGAAAAAAGAACTCACTAATCTGCTGGATTCCCAGAAACGGCAGTATAGGCAGCGCAAAGAGCAGCTTAAAGAGGTACACATTTATGAATGCACATGAATGCGTGCTAGTTATTTTGGAAACATTATTTCAGATGATATTTTGTCAAATATCTGCATAAACTGTTTCTTTATAAATAAATAAAACATGTTCCTAGTTACTGTGTAGACATGTTTGAGTTACTTTAAAAGCCCACTCTGGTCCATGTACAGGAGCTTAATGAGAACCAGTCCACCCCTAAGCGAGAGAAGCAGGAGTGGCTAGTCAGACAGAAGGAGTGTCTCCAGCAGATCCAGGCGGAGGAGGAGGCAGGCTTACTGCGACGCCAGAGGCAGTATTATGAGCTCCAGTGTCGACAATATAAGAGGAAGATGCTATTGGCACGACACAACCTGGAGCAGGACCTACTCCGAGAGGTAAGGCCTGCTCTGCACACCAGTACATCCAAGGGCAACTGCTGTTCAGAGCTCCAGTGGAGATTGTTGTTCCTGTTGTTGTGGACTAGAGGCTCTCAAGCTACTCTTCCAACAAAAACTAATTCTGCTGACTCTTAACTGTATCAACTCCATAAGCCATAGATGTCAAGTCTGTCAAACAGTGATTAAGTTTGTACACAAAAAGGCCTTTTTTGTTCACTATCTGAGTCTCTCTCTCTCGCTCTCTCGCTCGCTCTCTCTCTCGCTCTCTCTCTCGCTCGCTCTCTCTCTCGCTCGCTCTCTCTCTCGCTCGCTCTCTCTCTCGCTCGCTCTCTCTCTCGCTCTCGCGCTCTCTCTCTCTCTCGCTCTTGCTCTCTCTCGCTCTCTCTCTCTCTCTGGGTTGAATAGAGGAGGATGTGTTCCCGTTTTGAGTCTTGGTTCCTCCCAAGGTTTCTTCCTCCAGCTCAGGGAGATTTTCCTCTCTTGCCCTTGGCTCATTAGGGGCTCGGACCTGGATTCTATAAAGCTGCTTTGTGACAACGTTGGTTGTAAAAAGCAACCAACAAAATTTAATTGAATTCAGCATACACCACCATCTGCTTGTCGAATTACAATTTTTGCATTTAAGCTTTTGTACTGGCCTAATTCTTTACTTAGGCTAAATGAGTGTGTCCTGGTGTGTACGTGCTAGATTGTGATTGTTATAAAGTTAAGCATGGACTTCCAGCTATAGCAGCGTCAACAGCAGGCATCCTCCGTCAGCAGTATTTTTCAGGCTGCTTGATTGCCAGTTATGTGCCCTGCAAATGTTCTGATACATTTCTTTGGGTTGTTTTGAGAATTAATTTGATGTTTTGCCATTTATAAATCCCAACTGAATGATGTCCACCCTCTTTAATGCTTGCAATATTTTAATGGTTATCTTTTACATAATTTTTTTATATGACCGTTCTTTTTCCAACTTGCATCACCCCTGTAGGAGCTGAACAAGCGTCAGACGCAGAAGGATCTGGAGTGTGCTATGCTTCTGCGGCATCATGAGTCCACACAGGAGCTGGAGTTCCGGCAGCTGGGCTTGGTGCAGCGCACACGGGCCGACCTTATCCGCACACAGCATCAGAGTGAACTCGCCAACCAGATGGACTACAATAAGCGGCGTGAGCAGGAGCTGCGGCAGAAGCACAGCATGGAGGTCCGCCAGCAGCCCAAGAGCCTAAAGGTGAGCAGTACATATGCTCCACTGGAGCAGAAGCTGTGGCCTTGTTTTTTTTTTTTGTGTGTGTGTGTGTGTGTGTGTGTGTGTGTGTGTGTGTGTGTG
>JBBPCX010000028.1:9126988-9145114 GCA_037974365.1 Hydrocynus forskahlii | reverse complement strand
GTGTGTGTGTGTGTGTGTGTGTGTGTGTGTGTGTGTGTGTGTGTGTGTGTGTGTGTGTGTGTGTGTGTGTGTTGACTGATGGGATAATACCTGTTAATATTTTGTTTCTTAATACAGCCTTTTATTTATTTATTGATTGATTCATTGTCATTTGTGCTCTCTGTCTCAGACTAAGGAGCTACAGATCAAGCGGCAGTTCCAGGACACGTGTAAGATCCAGACGCGGCAGTACAAAGCCCTGCGGAACCACCTGCTGGAAACCACGCCCAAGTCAGACCACAAGACTGTGCTGAAGAGGCTGAAGGAAGAACAGACTCGTAAACTGGCCATCCTGGCCGAACAGTATGACCACTCCATCAATGACATGCTGTCCACACAGGCTGTGAGTAAGGCAAGGAGAGACCACCTTCTAACGCACACACTACATAAAACATTTGCAGTTAGTGATGTCCTGTTCACACGGTATGGACCACATAACCAAGGCATACATTCTCTACAGACTAGTGTTCTGTATCAGTACATTAGCATTGTTAAACCCAAACTCACCTGTTACAAATTAACTATTTTATATAGCATGCTAGGATTGTGGATCAGACTAGTTAACTCTGTGAACCCATCTCAGGTCTCACTACTCACTGATTCTTTACTTACTTGCTGCTTATTTCTCACTATTTCAGCTGCGATTGGATGAGACGCAGGAGGCGGAATACCAGGTGCTGCGGATGCAGTTGCAGCAGGAGCTAGAGCTGCTGAATGCCTACCAGAGCAAGATCAAAATGCACACAGACACACAGCATGAAAGAGAGGTCAAAGACTTGGAGCAGAGAGTATCCATTCGCAGAGCACTGCTTGAACAGAGGGTGAGAAACATGCAGGCAAATTCGTATGTATAGTTTAACTCTTAGACCATACCCAAATGTCTGATCATTTTGTTTATGGCCTATTATTGTGTAAATGGTTATACCAGTCATGTTAATGGGTTAGACACTGAAATTTTGCATTAAAATGTTTTTCTATACATCCTTCATTTTTTCCATTCTGTCTCACTCCCACTCCCACTAACTCTTATTTGTGCTGTTTTTCATGTGCTCTCTTCTGTGCACACTCTCTGTAGATTGAGGAGGAGATGCTCTCTCTTCAGAATGAACGTTCAGAGCGCATCCGGACATTGCTGGAGCGTCAGGCCCGAGAGATTGAGGCGTTTGATTCTGAAAGCATGCGGCTAGGTTTCAGCAACATGGCCCTGACTGGCATTCCTGCTGAGGCTTACAGCCAGGGCTATCCTAATCCACCCTCTTCAGGTCCAGGCGGCTGGCCCTCTCGCCCCGTGCCTCGCTCGGGCAGCCACTGGAGCCATGGCATCCAGAACTCGGCAGCACCGCCTTCCTGGAGGAGCCAGAACAGCACAGCAGGGTTTGCCCGGGTTGAGTCAATATCATGCCGGGAGAGGGAGCGGGACAGTGAAAGAGATTTCGATGGACTGGGATCACGTGGCCTGCCGAGTTCACTTTCATCAGCCTCTTCGTCCTCCTCTTCGTCCTCTTCATCCCACCACCGCCTTCATTACCTGCCACAGCAGTACCACCACCAGAGCACACCACACCTGTACCGTGAGAGTCGTGAACGAGAGCGGGAGCGAGAGAGAGAGTGGGGGGGCGGAGCAGGGGGAGGGAGCCACCACTCTACTTCCTCCTCCTCCTCCTCGTATTCTCACGGCCACTCGCACCACTATCTCTCTGCCCATGCCTCCCAATCTCTTGCCCTGCTTCCTCCTCCTCCACCACCTCCACCTATTTCTCTGTCTTCTTCCTCTCCCCCTTCATCCTCCTCCTCTTCTTCCTCTCAGGGTGGGTATGGAGTGAGGGGTGAGGGTCTAGTGGTGAGGGGCCCCAGCCTGATGGCCCTGAGAAATAGCCCAGGGCCCCTGAGGAGGACAGCGTCAGGAGGAGGTCCTGGAGGCCCAGCCGGAGATGGAGGCCTGAGCCGCAGCACCTCTGTCACCTCTCACATCTCCAATGGATCCCACCTCTCCTACTCCTAGAGCCAGCTAGAAAGCAGAAGTCCTTTGTGGAAATTCACAGGAGAGGTCTTAGGGTTAGGTTGGCTCTTTAGTGTTTTTGGAACCTTGGCTGTCATTTAGTGTGGATTTGAAAGAGCTTCATTCCACCCCTTTAATAGTAAATCTGATCAGTATTCAGACAGTGAACAGCAGTAATCACCTTTACTCGTAAGGTAGATTGATCTCAGGGTTTTCATGGGAGTGGGTGGGGGGATAAGAAAAGCTAAAAACAGATGTCGTGATAAGAAGTGAAAAAAGTATGTTGGAGATAGAATGAGAAAGTGAATGGTGCCAATACTGTAGAGCAGGATGGTCGTTTGGTGATTCTGTTGGGGGCTTTTTGTATCTTTTTGAGCAGAAAATTCAACAAGCTACCTCTAGAAAGAGCTCTGCTTGAATTGCATGCTGTGAAGTGCTAGCTTATAGTCATAAACACTACATTAGTGATAGGTTGTCAAGATCCATAGGATGATTAGGCCTTAGTTTGACAGACTGACCATTGCAAGACATCACCAGAAAGTGAAATACTGCTAGCCCCCTTCAGCAATTAAAGCTCCAATCAGAAATGGCTGCAGTGGTCATGCCAGGTTTTGGTAATGCAACAACTTTTAAACAAGAACAACAAAGAACACTACACCACCAGTATGCTCCAGACCCCTTGCTTATGCTGGCATGGTGCTGTTTCAGCAGTTTCTGATTGGTACTTTAAGGCCTAGAATATGATAATTGAATTGCCAATGTGAGCTTTACTACTAAGAGAGAGAGTGGCAATAGCAAGGTGAATCCAAGTTAGTAGCATGTTTTTAAACTGGTTTAAATATGTTAATCTAAACAGAAACACAAAGGAAAGGGTGCTTTGAGTGAATACCATGTAGTTATGTATATAATACTAAAACTATACTAATTGAAAATGATCATCAAAATGCCCATTTGTGTTGGGGACAAGGAGATTAGTTTTTTGTTTTTTTTTTGTTTGGGTGCAACATTTTCTTCACACACTGCCATCCAGCGGCTGGCCTGACCTAAAGCAACTCCGCCCACTGTCTTTATATAGACATGCTGCCAAGTTGCAGTTAAGTTTGTTTGTTTGAGAGGTTGTGTCAACAGGATAATAGATCAGAGAACTGGTATCTTCTTCCTACCTGATGTGGTGGGAAAGCAATTCAAAGGGCAGTATGTTACAGTGGTAAATACATCTCCTTGTCTCTGTCTACAAAGGCATATGTATATGTGATATACATGTCCTTAAGAGGGCTGCTTACAGTTCGGTGCATCAAGCCCTAATGTACAGAGGCCATTTGTATACAAAATGTACACACAGCACATTTATATATGAGTGAGTATATATGTGTATTATACCTGTCAAAGGTTTGACAGCTAGGTTTAAGATTGTTCACTGTTAAACACTTTTGATCTATATTGTACGTATATAATGTGTGTACATAAAAGCACTAACGCAAAACCTTTGTATAGGATAATGATAATTTTGCTATGGGAACTATAGTAATTGGAAAGTAAGAAAAAGGGGGGTACTGTTATTACTTCAACTACTGCAGTTGTAATTTATGTTGTAATTAATTCTTAACTAATTCTGTCACACTTTTTTATTACTGCTTTTTTTTAATGTTTTGGTTCCTTTACCCTTTTTTGCCAATGTTGACCACTAGGTGGAGAATGCAAGAAATGTTACTGTGATGGAGAACTTGAGACAAGTCTCATTTTTAGGGAGTGGAGAAAAAAAAAAAAAACGAAAGACTACCTATCCCAACATTCCTTGTTACGTCTCAGGGTAGGAGTCTGCATTGTTGGGATTGTAGTATTTTAGAGCCAGTATTAAACTTGTACAGGACATTTTAAGAGAATTTTAGCTGTATAGATCATTTCTAGTTAATTGAACATTGTCCAAAACACCCCTCCCCTCTGATCCAGCATGTTTTGTCATATCATTTCCTGCCTGGATGTTTTTTTTCCCCCCCCTTTTTTATTTTTTGTTTAGTAAACTAATGTCAACTTGAGCTGTTTACATTGACAACCAAATTGTCTCAGTAACCTCAATTGTGGCAATACTGATGTCTTTCATAACTCACAGATTTTAACAAGGAACTGAAGTAGTCTTCAAACCTCCACACTGCCAGCTCTTCACAAGCACCAGCATTCACTAGTGTATTTTCTTTCTCTCTCACGTGCTCTCTCTTGCTCTTTCATAAACTTTCACTTTTTTCCTGTTTTTCTTTCTTTTTATAATCCTCCTCTCTCACCAAGTATACTTGCAGTACCTCACACTCCTGTGTCTGCCTGACCTATCTATTTTTTCTGTTTTCTGTTCACTCCCTTCCACTGCCCCTACTCACCCGCGCCCCCCCCCCATCTCCAGCAGTTAATCAGTGTTTTACTTTTTTTTTTTATCTCCTATTTTGTATTTCAGTTTGTTTACCTTTTGCAGACAGAGGAGGAGAACCACTCTAAACCTCGGCCACTGTAGCTTTGGCCCACTTCACTCCATGTGTTTACAGCAAAACGTGCTGGATTCTTAATGCCGTCTGTTGTGAGGGGGGCAGGGAGACGTTCCAGGGCCGGGATTGAGAGTTGGAACTGTACGGCAGAGCATGTGCTATCCCTCGTTTCTCAACTGTGGAGGAACGGGGAGGGTTCAGGCCAACAGTTGAGTGTGTGCACACGGGGTGAAATGTGTCAAGACGTGTGTTAGAGAGCAGCAGAAGAGGCTGGTCAAAGAAAGTGCTATACATGAAAAGGCCAAACTATGTTCAGGTTTAACAAAAGCAGGAAAATGAAAATGGGTTCTAGAACTTGTACAGAAACCATTAACAAGTCATTAAAAAGGATAAAAAATCAACATTCGAGTCCTCCTTTCAGTCTCTTCCTTCTGCATCTCTCAGTGTATGTTGCTGCTGTTGGAGCAAACCCTCTTCTCTCCAAAATACTAAAGGAGAAGGCAAAATAGCAACCTATAGTGGAAGTCGTGGTTACCTTCCTGTTGGTCCCTTAATCACTCAGTGTAAATCACAGCTGGCATTTTCAAGTGATGTCAAAGCCTGAAGTGGAGGTTTTGTTACAGAAAGGTGGTTGCACATAAGGTATTTTATTTATGTCTCGTTAGGCTAATGTTTAAATGCATTTTTGCCTCTTCTGGAGCCAGAGTTTCACATCATTTCGCTGGAACTACTGGCAGGAGTCAGAAGGTCATGTTGAAGCAGCAACACACTGGACAAGGATTGAGGTTACCATGGAAACAAGAGTTACATGCACATTACTGGCTGCTTTCCTTCTGGGAGAGAACATTCAATAAACAGCTGAATCTTAAACACAAACCTGATCTAGAGGCTGAGCACAGCAAATTCTACTGTTTCTTTTTAAATCAACTGTTAAATTAGTATTAAAATATGACTGATATGCAATTGACTGCTGAGATTGCAGTTTCATCTCATTTCATATAATTCCTGGCAAAATACACCAATCAGCAACAATACTGAAGCCACTGACAGGTGAAGTGAATAACACTTATCACAATCACTTTTAAAGGTGCGAAAGTAGGTGTATAGAGGCATGTAACTGTTTATGTATCCCCCCCCACACACACAAATCCAGGCTGCAGAAGTACAGATGTTCACAGATGTGCCATGACAGTATCAGTATTTGCTTTGATCATATGAGTAAATTAAGGTTTTGTTAATGTATTTTGTCAGTAAAATCAGTAAAATAATAAAGGCAGGCCTAAAAAATGAGTGTTTATTTCTTCTCAAGATGGAGAATCCAGATTAAAGGGGAAGGCTTCTGTATTAACCCATTCATGTCTGCCCATTTGGTTCAGTGTGGGAAAATGTAGTGCTTTAAGGTGATGAATTTTTACGTGTATTCATTCCATTTATATCAAATTAGTTGTTTAATATGTACGTCCATGCGTACTGAACACTAACAGCCTGGTGGAACACTAGCCTGGTGTTTTGATGCACTATATGGACAAAAGTATCGGGACGCCTGAACATTACACCAGCAGGGACATTGCATTCAACTGCGTAGATTTTAATATGGAGTTGGTCGTCCCTTTGCAGCTATAATAGCTTCCACTGTTCTTGGAAGGCTTTCCACAAGATTTTAGTGTTTCTATGGTACATTTGTGCCTATTTATTCTGTAGAGCATTTGTTCAGACACTGATGTTGGAAGAGAGGGCCTGGCTCGCAATCTCCCTTCCAGTTCATCCCAAAGGTGCTGGATGGAGTTGAGGTCAGCAGTTTGCGGGCCGGTTAGGTTCTTCCACACCGAACTCATCCAACCATGTCTTTATGGACCTTTGGGCACAGTCATGTTGGAATAGAAAAGAGTTTTCCCCAAACTGTGTCCACTAAGTTGAAAGCATGGTGTTGTCCAAAATGTCTTGATAAGCTGAGGCATCAAGACTTCAGAACAGATGTGTCCCAATACTTTTGGCCATGTAGTGTAGAGATGAAATGTTGTTCGAAGGGTTAATTGCTCCCCCAGAAGTGTGACGTCTCTCTTCACGTCATCCTGACGCTTCCTGTCACTCCTGAACCCTACAGAGAGCTGAGAAACAGGGCCAGCGATTAGAAACCTCTTAAAACTCAGTCCTGATCAAACATCACGGCCGGTATAATGGCCGAGGAAAACATATTTCTGTTCGTACCCAATTTGATCGGTAAGAACTGTCTTGACTGTGGCCAGGAACTGAAAGGCTTTTCAGCTTTTTAGAGTGTGTGTGAGCTTTGTGTGTTTCTAATGTACTATAGCCTGTTTTTGAATGAGTGAGTGCCTTTTGTTATGCTCTGTTTTGTTTTAACCTGTGATCTCCGGATTGAAAAGGCTAAAAGTGCAGTCTTGAGTTACTCCAGTATTGAGTTACACTGGATGTCTGACAGGATGTGGCTGATTCTCTCTGATGAAGCTGAAACAGGAGCTACAACCACCTACAGCATCAGAATCAGAAACGTTTATTGCTTATGTTAGGACTGCAAAGACATACCGAGACAAGAACACTATTAAATATGAAGCCTAAATTAATCCAATAAAAATCTGTAGAAAAAGCTTAAATATGAAATACACTATGCTATATACACAGGTGCTGGTTATTAATAGTAGAGATAGGTAACTAACAATTAAGTGAATTACTGTTAACACAGATGGTGGTTTGGAGTATGTCAGTGCACATAGTAGAGATCAGTAGTGTGTCAGCAATATTGACACAAGTACTGATATTTACATAGTAAGTTTATTGTGCATCTTTAAATGATTTAGCACCCATTTAGAAAACCTCACCTAATACTGCACATGGTAAGACAACACCGCATAATAAGATGTTGTACATAATGATAATGTTTTAGCTCCTGATAAGAACAATAATACACGTGAAAGACTATTGCACATAGTGCTACGCATAATGATAGTTATTTAAGCCCAGTAAGAAATTGCACATCAAAGTAGCAACAGGCTATTGCACAGATGATTTTGTGGGAATGTGACATGACGATCGGTGGAGCACTTTATGCTGGTGAGTCTGTGGCTAAAGGTACTTTTCAGTAAACTGATCTGTGCCCCTCTCAGTCTTCAGTGATCCCTTGCTTTCTAGTTTTTATTCCACAACTTTTGTCATGTGAGTTAAAATGATACTAGTTCTAGTAAAACAGTAATAATGTTCACTAGTAAGAATCATATGTTAGTACATGAGATCCTCACAAATAATTCATTTTCTCAGTTCAGGTCGTTCGAAGGAACAGTTTTAGCCTCCCACAAGCTCACAAACACTACGGGCTCATTTGCACATTTAATGTGAAATATTTAATAAAACTGAGTAAAAAAAAAAAATCTTCTGCTACTGTTATTCCTCTGTTACACATTCTGAGTGCTGAGCCCATATTCTTTATTAGTGTCCATTTGGGTGGACTGTCCTGAACTCAAGCCAACAGCCTCAAGAAAACTGCTCATAAAGGTTGCCTGAAAAAAAACACTCTTCAGAATTCTGTCCAATAAGAACAAGTTTTTATTTTTACTAGATTTATTTAGACTTGATTTTTTTAATGATGTTCTTTTCTCTGTGTGTCTTTGCAGACACAACATAAGCAGTGATCTCTGCGATCAATACAGTTTTCTTAATAACATTCAGAAAAAAAATGACAAATAAAGTACTATTTGACAGTGTCATATCACTAAGAGATTAGGTGCATATTATACATTTTTATTTAGATTTAAGTGAATTCATTAATTTTTCTATTTTTGCATGCTTGTACAACTCTCACTTGTAAAAATTACATATACATTTTCTGTTTTAATTACCATTAGTCCAAATGCATTGAGAAAAAGACATAAATTCTCACTATGAGAACTGAACTAGAAGAGTTAAATTTTGGATTAGGAGCTAAAATAACGTGCCACACTCTTTCTTCCTCCAGGCTACGCGCGAATTATTCTGGCCTTGTTGTCCTTCTATTTGATGCCGTGTTGTCCAGCCCCAGCGGTGTTCTGTTATCTGCTGAGCGCACTGCTGGATGCTTTTGATGGACATGCAGCTCGAGCCCTCAATCAAGGTATTTATTTTCCCCCTCTTTGGTGCCTATCCCAGCTGCAATGGGCGAAGGCAGGATACACCCTGGACAGTCACCAGCACGTCGCAGTGCCACATACAGAGACCATTCACGCTCACAGTCACACCTAGGGGCAATTTAGTGTGCTCAATTGACCTATCCTCAATGCATGCATGTTTTTTGGCGGTGGGAGGAAACTGGAGCTCCTGGAGGAAACCCACGCGGTCACAGGGAGAACATGCAAACTCCACACAGAAAGACCCTGCGCCCAACCTGGGAGTCAAATCCAGGACCTTCTTGCTGTGAGGCAACAGCACTAACTCCTGCGCCACCGTGCCGCCCGTCTAAGGATATATTGTGTATGTATTTCTCATGTCTGATTAATTCTTTCTTTCTCTCGGTCCAGGCACTAAGTTTGGTGCCATGCTGGACATGTTAACTGACCGCTGTGCCACCATGTGTCTGTTGGTGAACTTGGCTCTGCTCTACCCGTCCTACACCTTCCTCTTCCAGCTCAGCATGAGTCTGGATGTGGCCAGCCACTGGCTGCACCTGCACAGGTGAGTCAGACATGTGGTAATGTAGCATGGACTAAAAATGTGGCTGCTTGTTTGACCACACTATATTCCAGATATCCTAAAGGCTCCCTGGTAAAAGTAGATTTTTACAGTCCGTTAGGAAAAACACATCCTGCTGTCACTTGTCCTGTTCCATTTAAAAGACTGTCTTTTTTCTCTTGGATCTGTCTGCCTCAGCTCTATGATGAAGGGAGCAACAAGTCACAAGACCATCGATCTGTCAGGCAACCCCATTCTCCGGGTCTATTACACCTCCAGGGTAACGGTCAAATGTCTCCACTAATTTAAGTGCAATTTAGAATTTTCAATTTTAGTGTAGTACAAAGTGCCTGCAAAGCTGACTGCTAATACTTTGGATGTATTTCCCCACACTCAGCTTCATCTGTGTCTGTCTTGGTATGAAGAGTAGGTTTTACCTGAATAATGATTAGAATTGTCTAAAGTACTGTTAAAAACACATATTGAATGTCTGTAGCTGGTTTAAACAACACAGGGAAGCAATGTGTGAGGTTTGGCATCATTCTTGAGGTAGAATTGTAAATACTGTTCCGATTTTTTTTTATTTCATTTTAATGTTGCATTAACATTTCATGCATTATATGAAACGTTTTGAAAAGCTAGAGGTCCCCAGATTGCAATGTATTGTAATTTCTATAGGTGATCGTTGTTCAAAGATGTGTAATCACAAACTGAAGAGGTGTCGACACACTCTCTTTTTGGCTTTTCTTTCCGTAGCCGGTGCTCTTTTTCATGTGTATGGGGAATGAGCTGTTTTACTGCCTGCTGTATGTACTGTACTACATCGAGGAGCCGCAAGGTGGGTTTCTGTGGTCATTTGTTTGCTTTTACTCAGACACACTTCCCTCCTTCTCTTTGTTTCTATCTCTCTTTCTCTCCCTCTTTCTTTCTATCCTCCAGGTGTCTTGATTAGCAGATTCTTCTTCTCATTGCCACACACATTTCCACTTTTCCATGATAGTAATGTTGATATGCTTTTGTTTCATCTTAAACCTCTTGTCATATTGTTCATATCTATTGTTGCTGTGTGGGGTTACTTAACTCCATTTCTCTCTGACTGAAAAAAAATCCTTATGCGTTAACTTCCCTTAAATCCTAAGAGGGTTTTCTTGTTTTCTTGTTTTCTTGTTGAACTGGTTTTTACCCTTTTGGCGATTCTGACAGTTTTATATCAGTTTAAAGCTGCTTATACCTCTGTAACATCTTATGTGTATATATTTCCAGTGTGGCTGCAGGGCCTGCTGGCAGTGTGCGGTGTGGTGTGCTTGCTGAAGTCTGGCATCAGCGTCCTTCACCTCATCACTGCCTCTTGCAACATGGCTGCAATCGACCTGGCCGACCGTGAAAGAGAAAGGAGTAAGACCAAATAAATGAAGAACGAGGGAAGAAACTGAGGAGTGTGTCATAATGGGCATGGTGTATTACAGCTTAATGAGTGGTGGTAGGGAAGGGGGGGGTGAACTGTGGGATGACACCTGTTGGATTGAGGAGGGATGAAGGCTGGTTTAAAAGACAAGTTAAAGGAATATTTTAGTGTTTTTCAATGTAACCTCTATCTGTGGCACCTGCAGTATGTGGCTGATTACCTAGACCAGTCATTTTCTTCCATTTTCCAGTAATACGAAAACCAGAACAACAAAAACGGTCGTCATAAAATGATAATATTCCATTTTCTAGTGATTTGAAATACTGTTGGTCTTAAGATTCTAATAGAAAACACTGGGCAGTTTTATTCTTTGACCAAAACATGTAACATGATTTCTTATCATAAATTTGATATATTATTTGAATAAATATTTAAAACATTTATTCAGTCCATTGGATTCTACTGTAAGGAAGATAAATGTTTCCATATGAAATAGCAAATGTGGTGCTGTTAGCAAAAAAAGCTCAAATTACTTTTTAAAAAATCTTTTTTTGTGGTTGTTGTGCATAATTTGAATCCATGTATTCATACATTTCAGATTACATCAGCAACTGCAACCACTAAAGCCTGTCCTTTTCGATCTTCCTACATTTATAATCTACGCTACTTGGTGGCAGTTGAAGCAGTGAGCAAATGCGTCGCTTCTATTGAAAGCGATAGAAAAAAGGTACCTTGGTCCACAGAAAAAAAATCATCAAACCTCAGATCATATGTTTTGGGTTCTTTTCTAAATTCATATAAATATATCCACATAGTTTTCTTTGGTCAATGACTCGACTGTGTAGTGCAGATGTGGTGGATAGATTGAAAAACACTGTTTATTGTGGGACATTTTAAACCCACCTAAAAAATCATTTATTTATTTGTTCATAGACTACTAGTAGAACGGTAATTTCAGAGTACTGTTGCTCTTGTTTTAATTGAAATATTTTGGTTTGTGTTTTTCTTATTCTCTGTATTATGGCTTTGTGTCACCCCAACCCTAAGTAAAGCTACAGACAGGTGTGTGTATTCTATATTCCTGAGGTAAAGCAGAATACTATAATCGGCACAAACACATGCACGTATCCTCCGGCTTGAATGAGGGGCACATTCCACACCTCTAAATAAAAGTATTTTTTTGGTTTTGTTTTGTTTTGCATTGGGTATTTTATTCATTGTAGTATTTTATTATTATTGCTATTTCTATATTTGTATATCTATGCTGGTGTTTAAATGAGTGTGCCATGCTGTGTATTCATTTGAAAAATAAATTGTTTTAGAAGGGATTTGTCTCCTCATGTAATCAGCTTATGAATGTATAAGTGCTTGAGGACTGCTATGGCCATAATGTCGTTGTTTGTCGATGTGTTCACGGCAATAAAGAAATGCTTATACAGTGGACATCTTATGGAATAATTTGTATAAAATTATTAAAACTGGTTGGGAATGCATGCACTGAACAGTTGCTGGTTCAGTCATACACACTGTACAAAAGCATCTTGTTACTTTAAGGTGGTCATCAGTTTTCATAATGTTTTTTTTAATTACCAGTAGCAGTAGCTCCATCTGAACCCAAGATCAACATGTCCAATGCCAAGCATCGACTAAAGGGGTGTAAAGCCACCCAGCGTTAAGCTAACGAGCTGTGGAAGCAGTGAAACTGCTACCCATAGAGAGATGGAGCTCCGTCCAGTAGCTTTGTTATGAGTCGGAGTGGTGGCTGAATGCAATCAAGTCCTTGTAGCAATGTTTCAACATAATATTATTAGTATATACACTATATGGAAAAAAGTATTGGGACACATGACCATTACACAAACATGGATTTTAACGGCATTGCATTCAAATACAAAGAGTTTTATCTGGAGTGTGTCCCCCTTTGCGGCTATAACAGCCTCCACTGTTCTTGGAAGGTTTTCCACAAGATTTTGGAGTGTCTGTGGTCTGGGCTCTTGTGGGCTAGTCAGGTTCTTCACTGGGGCACTGTCATGCGGGAATAGAAAAATAGCCTTCACCAAACTGTGTCCATAAAGTTGAAACCATGGTGTTGTCTTGGTATGGTAAAGCATTAAGATTGCTCTTCACTGGAAGTATGGGGCCACCTGAATTCAATAATTAAGAGGTGTGTCCAAATACTTTTGTCCATACAGCGTATATAGTTTAAATCATTGTAATGAAAACCTTTGATTTGAGATTAAGTGATGGGACGAGCATGTGTCTATAAAGTGTATTAGCGGTGTGTGTGTGAACTGGAAGTAGAGACTAGCCCAAACCCTGAGAAACAAGTAGCCTATGTCTCAATAATTTTGAGCTTTACTGTCATCCCAGCCAAATACATACAGTACACAGTGAGACAAAATGTTGTATGAAATATTGTTCATACAAAATATCATATGAATAATCATGATGAAAACTATGATTGAAGATGAGACAATGGAGCAAGCAGTGTAAAGTGTAAAATGTGAAGTGTGAGTGTGTGTACTGGAAGTAAGGGGCCTAGCCCAAACCCGTCCCAATACTTTTGTCCATAAGGTTTATCTCTTGTAAATAATCGTAATGAAAACCTTGGATTTGAGATTAAGTGATGGTATCTGTGAAGTGTGTGTGTACTGGAAATAAGGGGCCTAGCCCAAACCCTGTTCCAGTACTTTTGCCCACGTAGTGTATATACTGTATATCACTGTAAAAAAAAAACCTTTAAGATGGAGTGAGCTGGTATCTATGAAGTATGTGTGTGTGTGTGTGTATGTGTATTGGGACTAAGGGGCCTAACCCAAACCCTGTCCCAATACTTTTGTCCATATAGTGTAAATAATCGTAAAGCCTGATTTGAGATGATATGCGGGTCAACCAGATGTTATGAAGTGTGTGCTTACTGGACGTAATGTGTCTACAACACACACAAGCCCAAGCCCTGAAAAACAGGTGTGTCACAATACTTTTGTCCATATAGTGTATACATTGTATATAACAGTAAACCTTCGATTTGAGATGAAGAGAGCAGGTGTCTATGAAGTGTATGTGTGTGTGTGTACTGTGTCTGACTGAGAGTCGTTGCCTTTAAGGACCTGTGACGGTTGTTTTTTTTCTCAGCTCGGCCCCAGCGCGTCCAGCTGTCGTGTTCCGGACGGAGCGGGTCGGTTTTGTTGTTTAATACCAGGAGAACTGGTAGGTAATGTTTTCTTGGTCTCCGTCGTGATTCCGGTGGACATTTTGCGTCGGCCAAAGCCGGTGGGTCGGAGGGGCGGGGGAGAGAGGAGGACGAGGCGGCTCGGAGAGGAACCCAGCCCGGCGTCGGATGGAGGAGGGGAGGCGGACGGAGAGGGGGGAGCTGACTCCAAATACTATCCCTTTAAAACAAGGGGGACACGGCGGAGGGGGAGAGAGAGACAGCGGGGCAGAGAAGACGGAGTAAAAAAAGAAAAGAAAGAAAGAGCGAGGGTGGGAGGGAGATAGAGGGGGAGAGCGGGAGGAAAAAAAGAAAAGATGCCATCCTCCCGATTGAAACGCCGAGGCGGAGCCACGGACCGCGGCCGGTGAAGCGCTCGCCACACCGGGATGAGATTTAACGCAACACCGAGGCTTTGCTGCCGAGCTCAGGCCCTTATGGAGAAGCTCCGAGTAACACGGGCTGTTTCTCCCTCAGAAAAGGGGCCGAACGATTGCTGACTGCAAAACAAAACAAACTAACAAAAAAAACAAAAAAACAACATCCAACTGTTTTCAACGTTGTGCTGTTCTTTTCTTCTTCTGCATGAACTGCTGCACACAGCTGTCCTGTCTCATTTATAAAATCATCATTCCAGTAAAAAGTATATATATATATATATATATATATATATATATATATGTACATTTAATGTGTGAAAGCATGATGTTTATTTTTAACCCGCGAGACCGAAAATGAAGACTTTTTACAGCTGTATTTTTTTCTCAGCAGATATTTTTCAGTATCGTGATTTTTAATGATAGTTGACTGTTATGTGTTGTAAATTACTTTAATTGACCTCATGTGCTTTTTTCACGTCCTTATCAATAACTACGTTCGTTGTTTGTGAGAAAAGCCTGCACTGTAAAGCACAAACATCAAGTGAAGGGTTTCACCTGTGAAGGGGTTTCTCTGGTGTTAACTGGACCTGTAGTTAATTATATTTACAGCTGTCATCAAACAATAAAAAAAAACAGATCCTCGAGATGGATGCAGCTTGGAGCAATTTTCTCTTTCAGGTAAGGAAAACAAAAAACACTAATGTGCAATGAAAGTTTGTTCTTGACTGTGCAGTGTACTGAAATGCCCTTTCCCTCCCGAGTTTTAAAAAAATGGGAGTAAAAAAAATCGAGCAAAATTTAAATTTTTGAAATCTTCCTACTGCAGACTCCGCCCTCGCAGTCCCAAACTGAGGGAACCCTCCAATCAGATCTTCTGCCGGAGCTCACGGACCCGCCCCAGGACCCGCCCCCCGAGCACATGGCCCCGCCCCCATCCACAGTGGACACGGCAGCCCTGAGTGAGGAGCCGGAGCCAGGTGAGGGAGGGGCAGGGACAGTGAGGGGGGGCGCTGGAGGTCATGGGCCTCTGCTCTCTTCTTTAGTTATCCTCCCTTCTCTTAAGTAGCCTGGTCATAATAAATTAGTTAATGTTGATATTGCATGCAATAACTATCATTATGTGCATCACTACATCCCTAAACAAAAAAAAAAGACAAAAAAGATTGGAGCAGTGGTTATGGAGTAGTGGTTATGGAGTTGCCCCTGCGATCAGAAGGTTGTGGATTCAAATCCCAGGACTGCTAGTGGTACCACTGAGTTACCGTTGAGCCAGGTACTTTCCTCACACTGTTCCCCGGGCGTCCCCCTGAATTAATGGGTTAAATTCAAAGAAAGAATTTCACATCGTTCACACTGTGCTGTAGTGTGCTTACATGTGAGTATAAGGGGCCACCTTACTTTACTTTGCTTTATGTGCATTATGTTGCTAAGATGTGCAACAGTCTACCATGTGCAATATTGTGGAATGTTCTTATTGGGAGGAGGATGCAGAAAGGGGGGTGAAGTGGAGGTCATGGTCCTCTGCTTTTTTCTCTGGTTATGCTCCCTTCTCTTGAGTTATTTGGTAGTAACAAATTAGTGTTGATATTGCATGTAATAACTAGCATAATGTGTATCACTATGAGCATTATTTTGCTATGTGCATTATATGTGCAGTAGTCTACAATGTGCAATATTGTGCAATGTTTTTACTGGGTCCTAAAACATTATCATTATGTGTGACATCTTATCATGTGCAGTATCCTGTGAAATGTTCTAAGTAGGTGCTGACTCATTTAATTATGTGCGATGGTTTTGCCATGTGAATATCACTGCTAATCTCAGTATTATTTACACACTACTGATCTCCATTATGTGCAGTAACATACTCCTACCATCTGTGTCATTAGTAATTCACATAACTGTAAGTTAATTTTCTATAGTATTTATACCTAGCATTTGTGTATATACTATAGTGTATGTCATAGTGATTTGTTTTCTACATAATTTTTTACTGGATTTATTTAGACTTTATGTTATATTGTTCTTGTCTTTGTGTGTATTTGTAGTTATAGGATAAACAGTTTCCTTTGAGATCAATAAAGTTTTCTTATTCTGATTCTGATTATAACTCATGATATATTCTCATTATGCCTTTGGTCAATCTTAGCTTATGGTGCTTTAGGGTTCTCCATGGGCAAAGATGCTAGAGATGCCAGTTTGAGTGTCTTATGCCAATTACCCTGTTCTTTTGTTGTTGTTTTTTTTTGGTTTTTTTTGGTTTTGTTATAATTACTAATTTCTTTCTGTAATGTTGCTCTCTCATTTTCTGCCCCTCTTTTTCAGTTAAACCCGTCACTCGGCCTGCCCGGCCCGCTCACATCTGCTCCATATGTAGTAAGCAGTTTAAGAACAGTTATAACCTCAGGCGTCATCAGTCCGTGCACACGGGAGTGAAAATGAAAGACAGAGCGGCCCGAGAGAAAGACGGAGCCAAGGCGGGCGCCCGGGTGGAGAGGCAGACCATCCCTCTCTCTCTTCTCCATCTCTCCATTCCTGCCACAATCAACACAGCTGCAGACCCCATGACCCATCCCCAGTCAGCAATCACCAACCAACAGGTGGAGACAGTTGCCGTGTCTATTACCCCGGCGACTGTTGCCATGACAGTACCCCAGCCTCTTCCTGCTGCTGTTGTGGTAACCGGGACAATGGTTCAGGTTGGGATGGTTTATGTCTCCTTTATCATGTTTTGCCTCTCTTTGCTGTCTTTACTTCTGACCTTTTATTTGCCTGTGCATCATTTTATCTTTTTACACACATATCTCACTCTTCATCCCCAATTAGTCCAGAGACACAAGAATGCAAACGCTTTGAGTGATTTCTACTCAGTTTTTGTGTCGGAACAGAGTCTATAACAGCACAATCATAAGTGCTTTAACAGACCCAGTCCAAGCATTGGTCGGGAAGGAAAGAGTTCTATTTTAATATATATTTTTAATTTTTTTACTTGATCCTGCCAAATTCTAATCACCAAATAGAAATAGTCACTCACATTACAAAGAGAAGAGGGGACAGCAAAGAATACACTTTTCTGAAAAGTCTGAAAGTAACATTTATAAATTATATGAATTTTGGTTTTGTCTCACTTCAAGCTTTGGCTTAATGTACATATCAGCAGTCATGAATAACAGTGGGAGTAATTTTCTACATAAATCCAGACTGGAAGGTGGCAAATCAGATGTTATAGTTTAGAAGTATTTTATTGCAGTGACCATTTTTGGGGGGTTGAAAAAGAATTCCATTAGATCACAATGATTTCTGAGCAAGGCGACTCTTGTGTTCATTTCTTTCTGAGGGCTCCTCTAGCAGACTTCACTCAGGCTAATAAGGTAATGCAATCACCCTTAAGATGGCATTGGGGATTCTGGAAATTGGACATGTTTACAAGGGCATGTTAAAACAAATATGGTCGATTAATACTCTCTGTCCATCAAACAATTCAGCAGCCACAGATCTTCTATTTATGAACACGCACATGCTTATTGTTGTGGCTGTTCAAATAATAGCTGACCCCATTTACAGTCTTTTGTGATTTTTTTTTTCCTCTATCACCCCCTTTAGTACTAAGCGCCTTAATTGAGTAGTTGGCAAAAAAATACTAAATGTACACAGTTTTTATGATATTTGGAGTCCAGATTTTCCTTCTTTAGTTTAGAAGTGGAACTACAAGGCTGAAATTTCATAAATACATTCCCAACATCTCTAAACCTACTCACCTCATCCAGCTTTTAATATCATTCAGTGATGTGGTTTAGAAAGCAATACAACTTAGGACAAGGAGCTATAACAATGACCAGAGCATCACAATGACAGAACCATGGCAGGAAAAGAAATGCAGATCTAGAATTACATTTTGTCACAATCTCATATATATATATATATATATCTATATATATATATATATATAAAACTCACAAAAA
>JBBPCX010000028.1:9116537-9126888 GCA_037974365.1 Hydrocynus forskahlii | reverse complement strand
CTCATCATGCTGTTCACATTTTGACATCATGAGACCAAGACAACACCTAACAATTGATCAACAGTACCTTGCCATTGCGAGGCTTCAAACTCAGATGGAAGTGGCCACTGAGCTTAGAGTGTCACAGAACGTTATCGGCAGGTTGCAACAGAGATACAGAGACTGGAAGAGTCACTGAAAGGCATAGAAGTGGACGTCCTTTGGCCACATCCCACACTGATGACCGCTTCATTGTGAACAGTGCCCTGTACTACTCAACTCCAGGCACATATAAGGGAGGTGAGAGGACCCAAGTGTCACGTCAGACCATCTGAAACCATTTACATCAGCGTGGTCTGCGTGCTAGACGACCTGCAAGGGTACCTGTCCACACCGGCGTCATCGTCTTGCATGGGCCATGGAGCATTTACACTGGACGAGGGACCTGTGGGCCTCAGTGCTGTTCTATGATGAAAGTTGATTCACGCTGAGCAGTAATGATGGCCGCCAACGATATTGGAGACATCAAGGAGAGCGCTATGCATCAGCCACTGTTGTCACCAGACGAGCCTTTGGTGGTGGTGGTGTTACAGTGTGGGCAGGTGTGTCTGGTCAATACAGAACTGCAATACTTTGTGAATGGTACAGTGACAAGCCCATACTATCTGAATAACATAATTAATCCAGTCATTGTGCGCCCGCATGAACAACACGTACCCCATGTACCACAGGACCTCAGTGACCTGAGGGCCGCCCTTCAAGAAGAGTGGGATGCCATATGCCTCAGCAGCCAGTAAGTCACCCTATGAACAGCATGAGACGTTATTGTCAAGCTGTAATTGACACGTTATTGAGACATTGACATTTTTTGTTGTGGTATACTCACCACTGGTGTTGGCCTTTCTTTCAATAAATTGTTTGAGATGAGGAAATCACCACTGCATGCTTCTACTTAAATGCCCTTCTTTCATGATATGATATCACTGTAGTGTGAACTTTTTACGTTTTCCATAAATTTCACCCGAAAGCCAAATATCCCTAACTTTTTGGGAGTAGTGTAAATGTGTGTGTGTATGTATGTATGTATGTATGTATGTATGTATATATATATAGACTTCTGGTGTTTCTCAGCAATGTTGCGACTGTCATGCTTGGTATGCTAGTGTATTCCTGGTGTAACTTATCTTGTGTGTTTTTGACAAAACATCGCTTGGAGAACAGACTGGCCAGTCAGAGATTCCTCCTGGTAAAAGATCTTGTAAGATGTGACCACCTATCACTGATATGTCATGTATTGAGCACACCACAACATCATCAAAATATCTGATTAGAAGGCAGCAAACTGTGCATACAGTAGAGCAATCTGACTACTTTGAAAGTCATGTAGTGCGACCAAAGAATAAATGGACAACTACGTAAATTTGATATTTTGTTGCAAAAGTATTCCTTTGAGTGCTTATAAGGTAACAAAACGTGGTACAGCAGGCCATACATTTGCGTACTTTTTGTGAGGTATGTTGTGTGGCTTAACATCACCATCTAATTATCAGCCAAAACAGCAGAAATGTCTACTTAATAAGCTCCATAATCCCAAATATCAGGGCACCGTGGCAGCTTTTGTGTAACCAATGACTCATACCGTCACTCAATTCAAAGATTGCCTTTCATAGGCAGTGACATTCACTTGCGTCAAAAGAAGGCTATTTTCATACACGAGATGGTTTTTTTTTTCCCTTTTGAAAAAAACAAACAAAAAACAATCTGTGAGTGGGCCCTGTCTTTCTTCCCATATCTTTTTCAGGCTGCACCAACCACCAACACCGCAGAGAACCCCAACATTCCCAGCTCAATCCAAATCTCTATCCCGATTGCAAACCCTCACCCCTCTCCTAGCCCTAATCCTAATCTCAACCCGAACCCCAGCCCTAACCCAAACCCTAATCCAGTCCGGAAGAATCATGCATGCGAGGCATGTGGGAAGGCGTTCCGGGATGTGTACCACCTGAATCGCCACCGGCTGTCCCACTCGGATGAGAAACCATATTCCTGTCCCATCTGCCAGCAGCGCTTTAAGAGGAAGGACCGCATGAGCTACCACGTCAGGTCCCATCAGGGAGGAGTGGAGAAACCATACGTGTGTCCCCACTGTGCCAAAGGTTTCTCACGGTGAGAGAGAGTTAAATCTCACACACACACACACACACACACACACACACATTTTCAGTTCTGTAGCCGAATCTCAAAACAAAATGACAACAGGAATCGTCAGGAAAACAATTTAACCACTCTGTTTCAGAGATTTAACCACTCTTTCACTTGATTATTGGGGTATTCAGAATTATTTAGGGTTATACATTTGGTAAGGTAAGGTAAAGTGGCATTTGGCTGAAGCCTTTATCCAGAGCAACTTACAGTCATTAGTTACAAGGATAGTACCCCTGGAGCACCTGAGGGTTAAGTGTCTTTCTCAAGGGCACAAAGGTAGAAAGTGGGGGGTTTGAGCCTGAAGCTTTGTGGTCACAGGCAAGTGTTTTACCCACTAGGCCACTACCACCTGATTGGAAGTGGCTACGATTGGAATAAAAATGCCAATTTAGTCTTTTTGATTTTGGCTTATCAAAGTCGCAAAGATGAATGCATCACTGTGCTATACATTTGATTTTTGTTGTTACATTTTTGTAATAACACACTAACACATATTTGCAATGACGTCTTAAAAAGCTAAAAAAAAATCCAAAACATTAGCCAACAACTATCTCAGCTATAAAGAAATCATAATCAGTCATAAAAATATCATGATTACTGCACCTCTAGAAAAATTATGGCAGGTGAGCAAGAGCCAGTTTCCCAGAAAAACACCCGCTGTCCTGCCACACCAGCCCACCATCTGAGTGCTGAGAGACTGCTCCTAACGCTGACATACTGCAGATCTTCTGAATCAATATCAGTAACATCTTTTTCCAATAACGCGTTTCAGCATGGCAGCAATGCCTCACAGAGAAGCTGCTTAAACCTAAGAAAACCACTCCCCTTTCAGCTCAGAAATGTTGTTTGCTAACTTCATTCTCACTTTGGTTTGGTAGTTTTTTGTTTGATTTGGTAAGTTCATAAGTTTAATAAATCATATTTGCAGCCTGTAAAACATTTCTTGTTACAATGTACTGAATACCAGAGCTGTTTTAGGATATGGATTAGACATGAAAACAGCAGATTATAAAACAAATATGATTTTTTACAACTTAAAACTGAGAAAAACCGTTTACTAGCCATTAAATTGTCAATCGCTGTAGATAGAAAATATAAGTGATTCACAATCCTGTCATCAGTCAGCTAAGGCCTAAGTGGTTTTAGGTATTTCTTACCAAAAAATAAACATAAACCATACTTAATATTATCATAATTCAAATTGGTTATTGCATTATAAAATTAAAGCACTTTAGTGCCATGCATTTTTACACCTCAAATCTGTTACTGTACATACAGCACACATGCTATTAAATATTAGAGACAAACTCTCAAATGTTAAAGTGGATATGTATCTATATCTACTTAAACTCAATAAGCAGAGGGAGATAGACTACAGTGAATCATCTACTGTTCACTTTTGCCTGTAGTGACAGCTTAAAATGCTGTCATTATACTGAAAGCGGGCGAGAGATGCCCTGATTACTAATTTGAGCCTGAAAATGGGTCAATGTGACAAGGGAAAAATGACCTCCATGCTGTATTTATCCTCGTCTATAACTCACATTTAGACACACTTAGACCATAAGCGTAGACACATACAGACTGATGAACAATGACCTCGATTAGAAATAATGTTTGCTTGTTTACTTGTTTATTTAGGGATGCATATGCTCCCCAACACACACAGTGCCCTCAGAACTTTTTTTTTTCCCCAGAGGTCCTTGTTACCCCCTTGGTTTTGATGTTCAGGCGCATCTTTTTTCTAGCCTAGAGTTACAGGAGCTCCATGTTTATCTTTATATTCCCCTACAGTGTGACTTTTTAAATTGTGTGGACTGATCTACAAACCTCAGGCCAACGTGACTGAAACACTAAAACCATACTTACCATCTCTGTAGATAGCCTGAATGCATGTAATGTTTAAGGTTTTGTAAATTTATTTTGGTTTTATTTGTTTTGGTTTAAATAGAATCTAATGATGGTTCTTATTAATACAACTCATAACCCCCAATAAATTAAATACTTCCTAATATCAAATTATATTTAAGTGTGCGTTAATGAACCCATTTTGTCCTGTTAAAATAATGTCTTAAACACGTGATGTAGCATATTTTGTTTGCACTGTTTTGCTCTTTTCTGGGTTTTTTAATATGACACCAAAGTTAACCTTACACAGCAGACAGAAAACAGTTTTCTGTAAGTCTTAGTGTTTTATATATTTTGAACTGTTAATTTAAC
The DNA here is from genome assembly GCA_037974365.1 of Hydrocynus forskahlii. Classification (NCBI taxonomy): domain Eukaryota; kingdom Metazoa; phylum Chordata; class Actinopteri; order Characiformes; family Alestidae; genus Hydrocynus; species Hydrocynus forskahlii. The sequence goes on along the minus strand of JBBPCX010000028.1, from coordinate 9,122,484 downwards.
CTGTTATTTAAAGCACCAAACAAATAACGTCACTGCAGGTGCATTATTTTTTGTTTTCTATCAATATGGCTAAAATGTAAACTCTATATTTGAACAGCAGTTTACTGGTGTAGACTATATGATTGGACACAGGGCAGTTTTTTTGCATTTTAAATATTTAGGGAGTGCCCCCAACACTGCCTCCAACAGTTTGGTTTTATTTGTGGCACAGTATGTCATATGGTCTCTGTACTTTCCAGGCCTGACCATCTTAACAGTCATGTTCGGCAAGTGCACTCCACAGAGAGACCCTTCAAGTGTCCGGTAATTCCTTCTCTCTTCTCTCTCTCTCCCTTTCCATCCCCCCTCTTTTTTGTGATTTTTTTTTTTTTTACATTTTTGTCAGCTATGTTTTTTCTTTTTGCAGCCTGCCAATTGCCTTTTTTTTCTTGCTCCGGTCTTGATACCTCTCTTATCTCCCTCTGTTTTGCCTGTTCTTTGGCACAGACTTGTTCACTGAATGTCCAGAACATATGACTTCTCAAAGGAGTGCATTAGACAGATGGAGTCTTTTAGTGCTTGCCGACCTCATCAGGAGTGTTGTCGCCTTGACCTTTTTTGTGTTTGTGGTAGGGCATATGGGTTCTGGGCTTTGCTCTAATGTGCAGGAATATGTAGACTAGGACTGCACAAAGAATCAAACTGCTGAAACTACATTGGCAGATTTTGATTTTGTAATTTTGTTAACTATGGGTTACTGTTTGATTGAAGAAAAGGTTAATGCCATGCTCTTTTAATTTAAGGAACTTTTCTTTTAGATTTTAATTATAATGCATTTCTTTTTATATAATCACAATCTCTAACTACTTCATCTTAATGCTTTTTAAGTCCATATTGTGCAGCCCTTATGGATCTATATGTGTCTGTCTGTTGAAGAATATGTCAGAAGTAAAGGGAGAGAGATTATTAAGGAAGGTGATGAGTGTTAAGTAAGTGAGTAACTACAGTATGCCTGTGTGTCTCTTTGTTAACGCTCTACTTCTTTCTGCAGACATGCGAGTCTGCGTTCGCAACTAAAGACCGGCTGCGTGCTCATATGATCAGACATGAAGACAAAGTTCCCTGCCACATTTGTGGCAAATTGCTTTCTCCTGCTTACATCACCGATCACATGAGGGTCCACAACCAGTCCCAGCATCATGTCTGCCACCTGTGCAACCGCAGTGAGTTTCGGTCCCACTTTATGGGTTTGACAACAAACTCCTATATTTCTCACATTTTTTTCTGTTTGTACTTATCTATGTTGTTCTCTGTGGACTCTTGTCATCCACTAATTAATACCACTGTCATAACTGCTGAATTAATAACTACTTACCCCTGTGGAGTACAATTGCTTCTACATCAGTGGTCTGCAAGTATTTGCAGATAGCAATTTTTTGTGCTTAAAAAGTGATGAGTGTTTTATTCATATTTTTAATTCAGTAAACATTAAACTCATACACTTAATAAAAGCAAATTATGGATGCAATATTTTACATTTTTTTATTGGGTTTCTATGAACACCTTTAGAGTGAAACTTTAACACAGTCTGGAAACAGGGTTCCCATGGGTCAGGAAATTTCAGTAAAGGCATTTCCAGACAGGGAAAGTCAAGAAATTTGATTGTTTGGGTGCTAAGTCAGGGAATTATCAGGGAATTTTGTTAATAGCATAAAGTGCAGTAGCCTAAACCTGATGTGTATTTACGCGTTTTTGTTTTGCTGAAAACCTCTCCCGCTCTAAAAATGTGCGACATTCTAGAACGCAAAATCTTTGCGAAGTCTGTGTCGACATATGTCCTTACACTCGCTAACTTACCAAACATGCCAGGCAAGTGTAAATTTCAAGATATTTGGCTTGAAAATGAAGAATTTAAGGACTGGCTCACACAAAGTGATGATGTCAGAAGAGTGCAAAAGTGCAAAATATGTAAATCAGTCATACTTCTCTCCAATATGAGAGAGCGTGCACTTACGAGCCATGAGACTGGGAAAAAACATGTTGCAAAGATGAAGACGCTGAAAAGATCCACCTCATCTCAACTTCCCATCACTGCGCTTGTCCAGTCATCCACATCAAGCAGCTTTATAGCATATAGAGCTGCTTTGTTAAGAATGGCCCATTTTACTGTGGCCTTTCCTAGATAAAACGTGCATGTAGAGGATGTCAGAGATGGAGTTGAGGGTTTGGTCTGGTCCATTCAACACACCAAGCTGCCTATATTCAACAACAATGACGTAAATGCAGTTTTGAATTCTATAACCCCTTTAAGTGACCTTTTTCGCTCAGTATCCAGACGTTATATTGGACATTTTTTTTATGTGGGAGGTCATGGAAATTCTGCTTTTTGGTCAGGGAAAGTCATGGAAAAGTCAGGGAATTTTAAGTCTGACTTAGGGTGGGAACCCTGTGGAAAACAGTTGCCTAGAGAGCTTAGTAAGTTAAAGTCATCCAACTGATATTACTACTGAGTAATACAAGCGATTTGCATTGTAAACACGTTGTTAGAAGCAGGTATATAAACATTAGCAATGGCTCATAAAGAACTTATATTGTGATGTTAAATAAAATTAATAGACCATAGGCTAAAATACATTAAAATGACCACATTTGTGGATTTATGAGTAAATTCATATTTTTTCTACCTAGGCTTCACCACTCTGACGTACCTGCGTGTTCATGCTCAGAAGCACCACGGGCAAGAGTGGAAGGAGACCAGCGTGGGCCGTGGCACAGGGCCCGGTGGAGTGTTGTTGTGCCAACTGTGTGGAGTCCACTGCAAGACCCCCACACAGCTCCAGGGCCACATGGCCACACACGCCAACCAGACGGACCCCACTGCGCCCAGCCCCATCAGCACTAGCAGTTCAGGGGGCACGGTGGCCAACGCAACTCCAGTCTCCAGCCCTCCGGCCACTGTGGGCCTGCTGGTGACTGACTGCTCCAGCATCGCTCCCCAGAGCCACAGCTAGCCCCAGGCTGCTGGGGCAGGGACGGGGAGGGGGCAGGGGCAGGGGCAGAGTTTCAAAAAGAATGATTAAAGGGAAGCACCATACCTGAATAGAAACAGGTAATGTTTTGTATGTGTGTTCCACATAGATACAGTCATGTAGTCAGGTTATTTGGAAACTTGAATGTTGTTGACTGTGTGTTATGCAAATTATCGAACAATTTAAAATGCTTAAAAATGTAAATAAATAGTGTTTATTTGTGCAAACTTATGTGACATTTGGGAAATAATGTGATTTATGATGTCCTACTGTGGCATATTTGGGAACTGATTTAATTTTTATCGGTATTAACATGCACTGATCATCGTATCTGTTTCTTTAATCTAGGCTTTTATGGAGATGCCAAATGGAAAAGTGTCAATATAACCTCTGTCCCCTCCCCTCTACCTTGCCACATCATAGCTTGCAAGCTGTCAGCGAGAGATTACTGACTTTTTATCGACACAGCTGACGGTTTTAGAAAATTCAAAGGATCATCCACTCATTTCAACCACTCACAGACTTCCAAGCAGTCCGGCTGGATCCGTTTTCGGTCCGTTTCACTTCGGTAGATCTACTGACTGTTCCATGAAGATGGCATGGACTTGCTGTGTAGGATGTGCGGATGTCACCTCATTACGTCAGTCACGTCCCAGTGGAGTGGTCCCAATGAGATGAGAGCTGTTTAAGTGTTGTCCCACTTTATTCTAGCGTATCTCTGTTGATGAGGAATTTAGAATGTGATCTTCAGATATCCCCCAAAAAACTAAACTGCATTCAGTATACAAGCAAAAGTACTACAGTTTATTTCTCTCAGGCAGTCCTTTACTGTCCATATTCCTACCTCTGTAGAGGAGATTTGCAACTGCGTGATAGGGGATCAAATGCTGGACTATTTCCTGTCATATAAATTCCTGATGCCTGTAAAAGGTCCTTTCAAAGTGAAACATACAAACCAGGAGTTTAACGTGTATTCGTGTGGATTATAAGGGACTATTGTTGAATAGTTTTTTTCATTACTATTATTTCCAGCAATTCACATTGATGTTGATTTATCTTACAAGGTCCTGAGGATGTGAACAAGATTTGATGTTGCTTCAGAAGCTGCAGAAATGCTCTATCCCTGACCACGTTTGTGTTGAAGCTTGTTTGAAAGCCCAGTCTTTGTTGCTGTAATGATATCCAAATGTACAAACGCCTAATTATACTCACTTTAACTAACTGTGGGACAGTTTCTTGTGCTTAAGTGGATGGAGACTGATGTGTGGGATTTGAATGTGTTGCCAAAAGATGAAAAACATGATCCCAAGCACACAAAAAACAAAGCTTGAAATGAGAACATGGCCAGTAAATTGTTAAACCTCGCTGCCTGCCTTGTTTACTCCGGTGGTCCTACCCTCCCCCATTCTCTCTCCTTCCCCACTTCTCATTCTCCTCCTCTCCCCCCCCCCAAACTCCTCCTTCTGCCACTGGTTCAAACAGCTGATTTCAGAAAAACGAGAAGGCAGCGATGGAGCTCATGCATCCACAGATCGACATGCATCTTTAAGGCTTTATTTTTCTCCATTTAAATCCCGGACTGCCTGCTCTACCAGCCGGGCTGCTTTGGACACATTTTTGCTTAAAAAGCTAACTTTTACAAACATCTGGATCTAGCTGGTAGCCGTTTAAAGTCAGTTCAGCCTCTCTTATTTGGACCGAGTCTCAAAGATTGTTTGAAGTGGATTTTGCAGTATATGTCGTCGGAAGATGAGTAGTTGCATACAAAAACGGCATAAATAGGTCGCGAAGGGGTTTAATTAGCCAGCTAACCGAGCTAGGTAACAGCTGCTGGGGGGAGACTGGGTTTTATCAAGAAACCTTCCTCCCAGTGAACCATCAGGGGTGGTTTCGCGTTAACCAGAATCTACAAAAGCAGGTCGAAGTGCGAGCTTCATGGACAATAACCCGTTTTTGGGTGCAAACGCTCCAGTGCTGGCTGAGCTGGTTTGTTACTATCACAGCTAGCCAGCTAGCTTTAGCTAGCAAACAAAGATGATCGGGCTGTATCGACTCCCAGGCGTTTCCTCATCTCCAAAATAAGCCAAAAATTAGATTATTAACTTGTTTTCAGTTCCACTGTTAAACTGGCTTTTATTAGTCTTGTGAGATTTTGTGCGTTCAGCCGTTTGTAATGATGTTAACTCGACTGCATCTTGTGATTAATGTTAGCTGACTAGCTTAACTTGGCTAAACTGCTGTTCAGGGTCTGAACCAAGTAGATAGTCGTGTCTCGGTTGGTTTACTTTTATTATTTTTGGTGCATTTGCTTCAGGAAATACAAAGATTATATCGTCTGTAATGATTTAGTACTAGTTAAATCATAGCTACCTCACGGGAGCGTTTTAAAGTTGTGTGGCCAAGATATTTGGGTTTATTTCCCAGTGTCAGTTTAAGTCCTATTCATATGCTGTAATATTTTTCTTTAATGGGATTAATAAGCCTCTCTGCTCTGACCGCTTCCTCAGCCGGCTTGCTCTAATAGAATGGCATTCCATGGGTCGGCTCGACCAGCCGTGTGTGGTAACGTTAACCTGTTCCCTGGATCCGAGTTAGGCCACAAGTATTTCTGTGTGAGCAGCACGACAGGCTCGACCACCCAGAACCCAGCCGGGCCGGAACAACCCGCCAGGACCCCCAGACACCCGGCCTCTCTCGGGGGAACCACGGGCGGAGGAGCCGCGGTCCCCCAACCTCACAGCAACCCGGCAAGCGAGGTCCCCAGCCCGGCTGAGATGGAGCCAGACAGACCCATCGGTTACGGAGCTTTTGGCGTTGTGTGGTGAGCAATGTTCTTAAAGACTGTGGACGAGAAATACAGAGATTATTATAAATTAGGCACCCAAATATATTCCTGTGTGTGTGTGTATGTATATATATATATATATGTGTGTATGTAT
>JBBPCX010000028.1:9094360-9115356 GCA_037974365.1 Hydrocynus forskahlii | reverse complement strand
TGTGTGTATATATATATATATATGTGTGTGTGTGTGTATATACATATATGTATATATGTGTGTGTGTGTGTATATACATATATGTATATATATGTATGTGTATATGTATGTGTATATACATATATATATATATGTATGTGTATATGTATGTGTATATATATGTATATGTATATATGTGTATATATATATATATGTATATGTGTATATATATATATACACACTTATATACCCCACACACTGCTCCCTGAGTGCTGTGTTCTTGTCTGCCCAATGCTTCACTTGGTGAATGAATTGTGTTCACGTATAACAAATGACGCTTTATACACACGTATCCACAACGTTTATATGTACATATATCCACTTTGTACTTTCTACACATTAACACCAACCCACTTTAAGTCATTTTTGTACTGCTAATATGCCGACGCAGTCCTCTAAATCTTTACACACAGCCGTGTCAGTGTTGCACTGTTATTTGCTACACTAATGTTCCTGTCATTGTGTTGCACTATTGTTTATTGTCTATATTTGATTTTTTTTTTTTATTGACTTATGTTTTTCTTCCTTGTTGCACTGAGCATGCAATTGACACAAGAATTTCCCTCGGGATAAGTAAAGTTCTATCTTTTTCATGTCACCAACCTACCCAGGTCAGTGACAGACCCCCGGGATGGCAGGAAGGTGGCCCTGAAGAAGATGCCAAATGTCTTCCAGAACTTGGTCTCCTGTAAGCGTGTCTTCAGGGAGCTGCGGATGCTGTGCTTCTTCAAACACGACAATGTGAGTTTTAGTTCGAGGGGTTGTATGGAGGAGAGATACTACACACTGCCTTCAGTTTCCCACATCTGAGTCATAACACCCTTCATACATTCAGCAAAGACATTTATATCCTTTTCATGCTACGTAGCCTACAGAGTCCCACACCTGAGTCATTACACCCTTCGTACGTTCAGCCAAGACATTTGTTTCCTCTCAGTGTGGCAGAGCCTACAAATTCCCACACCTGAGTCATTACACTCCCATGTCACCATTCAAATAACTTTTTAAATGATATAACCTGTTTAAATGTAGAGAATGTGCTTACTGCAATTCCAACAAGTTTTTTCACTGGCCTTCCGAATATCTTGTAATATTGTGAATAGTGACTATACTGGATGACGCTGGTTTAATTTAAAATACCTGTATGAGATGTTTGTTTGGTTATTCATTTATTTGGTGGAGCTGTTAACAGCACAGTTTAGTAGATTTTCATGACGGTTTCTGATGGGTTTTACTGATGAGTGAACTTTGATCATGAGGATTTGTGTTTGCAGGTGTTATCTGCTTTGGACATTCTTCAGCCTCCACAGATCGACTGCTTTGAAGAGATGTATCCTTTACACTGTGAGCATCAGCTACGATGTTTGTCCAAAAGTGTCCAGACGTAGAGATCATAATGCTTCTAATAATATAGTCTTGCTGCTAGGGAGTTGCTCCAGTGATCGGAAGGCAGAGTATTTGAATCCCAGGACTGCCAGTGGCACCACTGACGTACCCTTGAGCAAGGTACCATCCCCACACGGTCCCTGGGTGTTGTTTCTGGCTGCCCACTGCTTCACTTGGTGAATGGGTTAAATGCAGAGAAAGAATTTCACATTGTTCACACTGTGTGTTGTGCTGTGATGTTTTTACATGTGACAAAAATGGCCACTTTTATTTTACTGTGCTTGAGTGCAGCTATGCACCCATTGCTGACACATACATTCAGTGGACATATTTGCGCACATTCTTAAAAGAAAAGCTCTTCCCGTAGAACTATTTGTTCTGGGGCAGTAAAGCACCATCTGGCACCTTTGGAATGAGTAAATGGTTCTGAGACAGGACTAGTTCAGCATGAGTACTTGAACTCATTAACACTGACTTTTGAGTCTAGTGATGGTTCATGTTCAAAGTGATATCAACTGGATGCGGTATAGAGGTGTATTTGTGCCTTAACTCTAGCTGTGCTGTAGATATGTGATCACGGAGCTGATGCAGAGTGACCTGCACAAAGTCATCGTGTCCCCGCAGCCTCTCACCACTGACCACATCAAGGTGTTCCTCTACCAGATACTCAGGGGTGAGTTAGAGCGGAACCTGGGTGGGTCTGGGTTTATATTGGTAGGCATGCTGGGCCTGTTTGTGTCTGTAATGTCAGAGAAGATAAGTGTTCCTGTAAAGTCTAGACTACTACTGCAGTTAAATTCTGGAATCACATTCTGCAATAATATATGAAACCAGTTTTCTTGCAGACTTGTGTAATACTTGTAAATGTGTGATGCTTATACCCCAAAACTTCATAGTTTTTTTTTTTTGCAAAAACAGCTATAAAAAGATGCACTGAGAATTCTGAAGTTAGAGTTTTGAGTGTTGTATAGTAGAAATAATGTTTTAGTCAAATTAATTTCAAGAATGCTATGTATTTTATCACTGAAGCGATTCCAAACCTTTGAATGGTAGTGTATATGAAACAGTGAGCTTAAGTCACTTCTCTGAAGTTAATGTATTTGTTGCCTGTTTTTAGAAGATGCTGGCATTATTTTTGACATGTGTTTAGAGATTTGAGGCAGTATACAACTTGTGAATTAGCATGTATACATTTTAAGTTTATAATGTTATGTCCTTTCCACTTTTTCAGGCTTGAAATACCTGCACTCTGCTGGTATTCTGCACAGAGACATTAAACCAGGGAACTTGCTGGTTAACAGCAACTGCTTGCTCAAGGTACATACCAGCTCATTAATTATCTCCTCCTTATTAGAGAAGGGTGATCAAAAACCAGTCATTACTACTTCTTTGCATTTTATTTTGCTCCCTAAAAGTCTTTCATTTGATCAGATTTGTGACTTTGGGTTGGCCCGAGTAGAAGAGCCTGATCCCTCCCGTCACATGACCCAAGAAGTGGTGACACAGTACTACAGAGCTCCAGAGGTTCTGATGGGCTCACGGCACTACGGTCCAGCCATAGATGTCTGGTCGGTGGGCTGCATCTTTGCTGAGCTGCTGGGCCGCCGCATTCTCTTCCAGGCCCAGAGCCCTATCCAACAGGTAATGACTTACAGCTGTGTGTCCAGCTACACAGTGTGTCCATACGTTTGTAGGCACTTGCTCGCTTGCAACATCAAGAGGCTTGTCGATGCTCACAGCCTCTTCCTTTTAGGGAAGGCTTTACACTAGATGTTTGTGCATTACTGTGAGAATTTGATTGCTTTCAGTCACAAGAGCATTAGTCAAGTCAGGTGTCTTGGACATTCAAATATCATTAATCTTCCAGAAGGTACTGGACCCAAATATCATTTATCTTCCAGAAGGTACTGGATGACGCTACATGTTCAAATGCTGGGGGTTCTATACCCCTCTAATTGATGTGATTTTGTAATACAGCAGAGCTAGTTTTTGATAATTGACAGTGGTGTCCACAAAAGGCAGAAAATATAGAGAGGGACATGTTATTGTGAGTTTCGTTTAGCTCTAAGAACATTCATTCCTCCATATTTGTAGTAAAGTGAAGTGGCCCCTTGTCATGCTCGCACAGCAAGCACCGCAAACTTCTTTCTGTGCATTTAACCCTTTCACCAAGAGAAGCTGTGGGCTGCCACAGATGAGTGTCACCCGTGGAGTAGTGTGTGGGGATGGTACCTTGTTCAAGTGTATCTCAGTGATGTTGCTAGCAGTCCAGGATTTGAACCCACAACCTTCTGATCTCAGGGCAAACTCCCTAACCACTAGGCCACCATTAGTGATATATTGAAATCACACCATAGTGAAATTTAGACATAATATACATAATGTGGAGCACAGCCCCGTTTTAACCTACATATTCCTCTTCTGCTTAAAACAGAGTTTACCAGATTACTTCATTTGTCGACAAATTAGATAAATTAAATAGACTTCAGGAACAAGGTCCATGTTATTAAGTGCTCCAGTTTTCTATCTAGTGTAGTTACCAACAGAGGGCCACATGGGGAAAATGTACAATTTTGTAAATGATCCAAGTTAGCAGGAAGAGAAAATGCATTTGGAAAGCTCAAAATGTATAGTGCAGTCAGCTGAAATGTTGCATCTGTTTCTCACCCCCCATCATTTGAACTCGCTGTCTGTCTGCAGTTGGATCTCATAACTGATCTGTTGGGCACTCCTCCATTGTCTGCCATGGCATCTGCGTGCGAGGGAGCTCGAGCACACATCCTAAGAGGGCCTCACAAACCGGTAATATGCCTTGCTTCCAGTAATTTGCTCTCCGAAATGTTTTTAATAATCTTTTGTGCTGTTACCTGGGCCACAAAGGAAACATTTAACATGGCAAGCGTTTGTTGCATTTGCCTTTTGGTAGATTGGGGTTTTTTTTAGGCACCAAAATGTTTTTGTCCTGTGAGCAGAGCGAATAGCTGAGCTGTAAATTATGTTACTTCCTGTTGCAACAGTTAAGACAGTGTGGTCTGAGTGTGGTAAAAGGCCCAAATTGGGCAAACCAGACACAACAGCTGTGTTAGAAAAACTAGGCTGCAGCCAAAACACGAGGATCCTTGGTGACTCTGTCCACTGAAGGATCACCTTTGGGATTACATATTTCGGTCTGCCAAGTGCCACTTAGTTTAATCATCGGCTACATGTGAAGGAAGCTTCTGGATGGAACAGCCTTCGATGATGTAGCAGCCTAGAAATGCAGCCCATGTGGCCCACAGCCTGGCCTTTGGAATTCAACAAACAGGCTTGTTCTTCTTGTGCTACTGCACAGATCAATAGCTGCCTAACTTGGTTCGTTTCATGCTGGTTAGGTTTTTTTGTCCAGCTTGCACTGGCACCACGGGTGCATCACAGTGACACATGCCAGTGTAATTTTGCAGGATTGAGGAGGCTGCAGTTTTCACTGCGGTTGCCCAAAATCCAGCCACACAAGGTCATTAGTCTTCACTGACTATAAGGTCCATCAGCAACAATGTAGACACAAACTGTTGTGAACAGAGCAGATAATTTATTAACCTGTGTACCTTAATCAATTTACTTGTTAAATCCAAAGTTATATCCTTTGAAGAAATGTAATCAGATACACAAATGCTGCAACCACACACCTCTCGCATAAAACTCACGCTGCCAGTAAAACGGTCTAAAATGCTTTCTTCTCCGCTCCTCCCCCAACTGTGACCACCTTCTCTGTCTGACCAGTAAGGCGGGACGCAGTTTATCACTGGTGTGTTTATTACCCTGGTTTCCCATCCGTAATCTTGCAGGGCCAGACATGATCTCATCTGGGGACTACCATGACAAATTCTGGGCTAAATGGGGGTGGGAACAGAGACTTATTGAGATGGATGATATATCTAAACTAGTCCAGAGCCTCATGATGAAAGAACTCCGGGCTATGGTGCACTCATCAACATTTTACCATCAACAAGCCTGTATTTGGCTCATGCTTGTATTGTAAGATAGCATAGCTGGGAAAATCGCCCAAAAATTGTCCAGTTGTGCTCGTAGATGTGTGTGACATGTTCCAACTAAATGAAACGGTTCTGATGGCTCACAAAAACGCTTCACTAGCTTCTTTGGCTTGTGTTCTCGACTGATGTCGGATGTCATAAGAGCACAGACTAGAGGAGTTTGGGGCTAGGGTTTAACGAGGGCTTACCATTGTTAACAAACCAACTCCAAAAGTTTGACAAATTGTAATCTGACATGTGTTCTCAATTGTCCACATGAGACTATCCCTGCAAAAAAAGGGTCTCCGTTTGCTTCAGGAATTAATCACAGAAAACCCCAAAATACATGTGTAGGTAATGTTTGGATTTCACGTATACGGGATTTGCCTTCTGTGTTATACCAATGTAGACTAACCGTTCAGTTAAATACTGATATTCTGCTCTTTGAGAACAAATTCAAGCTTTGCACAGTTAATTTGTTAAAAAGAACAGCTCCATTATACAGTCATTTTAAACAGGTTACAAAAGTGTTTAAAATCTAAACATTTGGCTTACAGTATGATGTGGGTACAAGATTCGTGACCACAACAGTGTAATGAATCATGTGATACTTTCACCTACTGAAAAAGCTACTGTAGTTTAGTCAGTTGGAATGCGAGTCTGGTCCAGAGAAACACGTGTATGAAAAGACTAATTGCATGTTAAATATATGGCTGAGCTGCACTGTGAGTAGAGAATTCCTTTGTTTGTGCTCTGTGATCAGAGCTTTTTGCAGTGTTTTACACAGAAGGTAGTTCAGTTTTTCCTGAACATTTAGATGTTTCAAATGTTTTTGAATGAAAGATCTCACTAACTTAAAGCAGCTTATTGGATATTGTTAATTGACGCATTGTTTGCTAACATTGTTTTATTTTCTTCTGTCTCCCTGTCTGTCGGTCATTCTCTCTCATAGCCCTCGCTCTCAGTTCTATACATGCTGTCAGACGCGGCTACTCATGAAGCTGTTCATCTTCTTTGCCGCATGCTGGTCTTTGATCCTGTGAGTACACAACAAACGCACCCTCATTATCTGCCCATTCTGTGCCGATAGCCTTCTTCATATTTGTGAGTCACAGTGTGTTGTGGGAAATAGACATCAAAGTCACCAGCTTCAGTACCACAGTTTGAAGTTAAACTAATTGGAACTAAAATGCTGTAAGAGTGTTACTCAAAAACCGCACAGATTTTTGTGAAATGAGGACATGCTTCTTATAAGACACTGCTGGCACTGCGAAGTCATTGAGAACTTGAGTATAGGTGGATGTTCCTCTTTGATCATTAATTGTATGCAGATGTTATGTTTTGATATCAAGGGCAGTTTCCTGTGCTGAAGGTCAGGAATGCACTGATCATTTTTAATGTCCTTAACAGTCCAATTGCCTTTTTTTTTTTTTTGGTGAAAATGAACAGTCCTAATAACATTTACAGTTGTTATCTGTTTTTTTTAGTCTGTAAACTAAAATGTTTTAATATATTAGTAATATATTAATATATAAATGTATCAAAGTTTCATTGTATTATAACAAAAATCCTGCAGTCTATGTGGAGCCGTTGGCTTTCCGTCATTCAGTGTTAATGCAGATCTTTGATCATACAGTGTCTTATGATGTGCATCATAATAGCTTTAGTTTATGTGGAAATGTGTGTTTGTGAATGTAGGCAAAGCGGATCTCGGGCAGCGACGCTCTCTCTCACCCGTACCTGGATGAGGGCCGTTTGAGGTACCACACCTGCATGTGCCAGTGCTGTTACTCTATTCCCAGCGGCAGGGTTTACACCCGAGACTTCGAACCTCCCGCCGAGCGGCCGTTCAGCCACAGCTACGAAGAGAGCATGCTCTCTGTCTGGCAGGGCAAAGGTGAGTGGTCTACTTCCAGTCTTTTTCGTTGTTTTCTTTTTATCTTACCATGCTCATCCTAATCCGCACCTTATATCTGAGTAGTAAAATTATTATAAGTGGTATCACTTTTTTAAATATATAATTTTGATATAAGAAGTTGTATAAATCTTTGTTTCTAGTGTACTTGCGTTCAGTTTACAAACTATTATAATACTTTTTAATATTTAGTATATTGTAACTGTTGTGGAAAATACATGTAAATGCAGTCTACATATATTTGTGGCTTGGTCTTTGTAGAACACCACCATTGGTTTTCATAGACACTGTCAATTTGTAGGCATCAACAGTGAGGTGGTGAAATGAGCATATGTATTCTCTGCCATTTGCTAGAGTCGCGGTAGCATTTACAATATTTGCTGTTAACATGCATGGCTCTCTCTTCCTCTCTCTCTCTCTCTCTCTCTCAGAGCTCATTCATCGTTTCATCACAGAGCACCAGCAAGGCAAACGAGTGCCTTTGTGCATTAACCCCCAGAGTGCGGCCTTCAAAACTTTCATCAGGTGAGGAAGGGTGAGAACATAACTAGAACATGGATCGAAGATCTACTCCATATTTTAGTTATGTTAAAATCATTTTGATTTGTCATTCTTTTTTGCTGTAGAGAAATCTTTGAACGAATTCAAATCACTTAAACACAAATAATAGCGGAAGATTTTCTTGAGATATATAACTGCGTAGTAAAATACTCCAACTTAATTTATAATATGAAAACATCAGCTGTCCTTTGTATGTTAAATTAATTTTGACTGGACCTGTAGAAATGTTCCATTGAGATGGCCACCTGCTTTGCATCTATAACAACCTCCACTCTTTTGGCAAGTCATTCCACCAGATTTTGAAGTCTGTTGGAATCTGTGCCCATACAGTGAAAAGATCATCTGGTACTGATGTTAGGCAGAAGGGCCTGGCCTGCAGGCAGTGTTCCAGTTCAGCTCCATGGAAAAGGCTATTAAATGGAAGATCATAGACTGAACCTGCATCTTCTCACTTGCATTCAAACACTAATGGTTAACTCATGCATGTATCATAAATACAGTTTTGAGGTGGAATTGTGTGTGTGTACTCACAACATCAAAACCACTGACTGGTTAAGAGAATGCCATTTTATCTTGTTACAGTGGCACCTGTCAAGGGGTGGGACATGTTAGGTAGCAAGTGAACAGTTTTCGAAGGTGGTGATGGAGCTTTTCACAATCAGACTTGTGGAAAAGGTGGCCTATGGCAGTTCCAAGTCGCAGAGCTCTTCAATATGACCCGTTCTTCTGTGTTTGTTTATTGACATTGCATGACCAAGTGCTTGATTTTATCCACTTGTAATCGGGGGCTATGGCTGACACACAATTATGTGATGTGTCCACATACTTTTGTCCATATAGTCTTTGTGTATATCAAACCATAATACAGTGTTTTCTAACCTGTTTTTGTAGATTAACAGTAGTCTTCACTTTACAAAGCCATATATACTAGAGCTAATGTAATCTTACTGTTCGTTTTATAATTTGGAACAATTACATGGTAACAACTATAAATATGTGAATGATGCAGCACATTGCAACCTATAATGTTCACTTTCAGTGAATTCTTAACCTACATTTTAACAGCCGGTGCAAACAGAGGACATTCCTTCCTTACTGTCTTCCATTTACAATTAGGTTGTTTGACTATGTACACTTAGCATTCTTCTGTATTCTCTCTGTTTCTCAGATCCACTGCTTGGCATTCATCGAAAGTATCGCGTAAAGAGGAGAGATGAAAGAAGAACCTCGTCAGAAGGAGTTCACCATAGGAGCATGTGCTTGAGATGATTGACAGGTTGTGTTTGGTTCTAGCTGGGTGAAGTGGGTCTGAAACATCTTGATGATCTGGAGAATTTGACACAGGAAGGAACATTCTTACATCATCCAAAAAACAACAAAAAAAAACAAACAAAAGACTACAGTACCCGGTTCTGAAGACATTTCAAAGTGACTATTGAAATCTGCTGCTGAAAACATTTTTATACTGACTAAAGTTGAGGATTATGAACATACTGAGTTTGTAAAGAAAATTGTTTCATGGATTGAACAGTTCTGATGACAGCGAAACACATTTGTGTTAAAGAAGTCTCTCAATGTTGTGCAATACCAATATCTGGCGGAGGTGGAAGGTTTTAGTATTTGGGCTTCAACTGCCAATCAGAAACTTCTCACTGTTCCTTCATTCTCTGTGAAAGTCTTTGCCATGTTGCTGTGTTCCATGTAGAGGTTCTTAACTGTTCTTGCGTAAGTAGTTCAGGTTCCTCTCACCCTCCTCCTTCACGTAAACTCTTCCTTTAGGTTATTTAGTCTAACCACCAGTAACATTTTGTAGTATCCACTTCAGCGTTACTCTTTAAACCCTTATCTTTTTATGCTCTTCTGCACTGTAGTTGCTTTTATAATTGCGATGCCATTTTTTTTTTCACCTGTCTTGACTTTGCCACTTGATCTTTAGTTTAGGATGCTGTTAAAGTACTGTAATTTGAAGAAAACAATGTCTACACCCTGAAAGCACATCTTTTAATGTAGGTGCTTTTTTGGGTGCGTGTCCCCTTTAGCATTATCTGTGTAAGGAACTGCAGAGTTACTTGGCCGCAGCTTGTTTTCAAATCTTTTTTTTTTTTTTTTTTTTAATTTAACATAATTATAAATTGTGTTGTTGATTTGCCAGATTGTCAGTCTGAAGTAGGTTGTTTTATTATTATTATTATTATTATTATTATTATTGAGAAGCAACAGTTTTGAGACGTGTGTGTGTGTGTGCGTGTAGAGCAAGCTTGGAATTAAGTTTGTTCAGAAAAGATGAATCCATGTTTGCATTGTTCATGAGTGGAGTGTGTTTAGGATACATGCAGTGTTGTGCTGTTCATATTTTCATTACCTCAGTAGATCCACTGTGCACTGACTGTGAGTGTGTTTAGACTAAACCCAATTATTAACCATGTACTGTACAGGGCTCTGTGCTAATATCTAAATCCACAGAGCCACACTGCTGAAGCTCTACCCCTCTCTCTGTCTGTCTCCCTCCCTCACTCTCTCTGTCTCTCTCTCTCTGTCTTTCTCTCTCATATTGGGGGCGAGGGCTGTAGTGACTGACTGATGGTCATAACTCAGATCGCTTTTGGAGGAAAATGCTGCTGTTCATTAATGATTCATGTTTTCACTTCAGTTCTCAACACACATAGTCTTGAGCTCAGGTTTCATATCACAGACTAGACTGTAAACCACACAGGGACTCTCGTCCTGGCCGGGCCTCTGCGGCCGATCCCAGGTGCTGTTTGTGAAAAGACTTCGTAGGACTCGTCGCGCTCTAGAAGCTTGAGACTGCAGTGCATGTTGGCCACCACTAAGTGGCAATACGTACACGGGCGCACAGCGCACTAGTGGACTGTTCCTCAAGAATGTCCCCTCAAATGGAGCCGCATGTGTATATTTGCTTTGGGATTTGCAGTTGCAGTACTTCAGGAGTTTGAGTTTTACAAAACCTTATTTAATTTGATCATAGGAAAATTTAGTTTTCTTCTATGTTTGTCAATGTGTTGTGACCAATTTTAGGATTTTTGTTCCCTTTTTTTACGTTTTAATTTCTTAAAGTTTTGTTGTAAGACCACTTTGCTGTTGTGTTGGTAGGAGATCTAGCAGTGTAGTGACATGAAGAGAAACGTCTTGAGTCTGGTTTTCTTGTACCGACTGCCAACTACAGAGTGAAGAAGTTTCAATTAATGGTGAGATTTGCATTAGTCATGAGATCATAGAACTTAGACATTTTATGATGAAGCCGAGTACTTGATATTGTGTAAATGACTATTATGACTATGGTAATATTGAGACATTGTTTTAAAAGATGGTTGTTGATTATTTGTTATTTTTTTGTTTTATTTATTTTATTTTTTGTCATTTAAGTGATTTTTTTTTTTTCCCCTGGACTTTGTGTTCACAACAAATACTTGAAATTTTTAAGAAAAATGGATGGCTTAGGGTGAAATAGTCAATAAAGAGACACTGGAGACAATGTGCCTCATCAGCTGTATGGTCAATAGTCCCTGTGCCCTGTTTTCAGAATGGATCTGGAAGGCTGGAAGGTAATTGATGGACCAAATCAGACCGCTGCTACCTGAAAGGGCTCCCACGTTGTGTTCAGAGTATATAGATATACACTATATGACAAAGTATTGGGATGCCTGACCATTACACCAAGTGGGACTTAAATGATACTGCATACTGCATTCAAATACATAGACTTTACTATGGAGTTGGGCCCCCCCTTTTGCAGCTATAACAGCTTCCACTCTTCTTGGAAGGTTTTCCACATGACTTTGCAGTTTGAATTTGTGCCCATTGATTCTGTAGAGCGTTTATGAGGTCAGGCAGTGATGTTGGACAAGAAGGCCTGGCTCACAATCTCTAGATCATCCCAATGGTGCTGGATGGGGTTGAAGTCAGGGCTCTGTCCAGGCTCTGTTCCACATCAGACTCATCCAGTCATGGTTTTATGGAGCTTGCTTTTTGCACTGGGGCACAGTCATGCTGGAGCAGAAAAGGTTCCTCCCCAAACTGTGTCCACAAAGTTGGAAGCATGGTGTTGACCAGAATGTCTTCGTATGCTGAAGCATTAAGATTGTCCTCCACTGGAAGTAACGGGCCTAGGACAAACCCTGCAGAACAGGGTGTCCATATAGTGGTTTTTTAGTAGTAGTAACAATCTTTTCTCTATTTTGGAGGGTTTAAACATAAACATTTCTGTGAGCAAAGCATTCAGCCACAAGAGCATTAGTTACTGGTGTTGGACCATTCCCACTCACCCCAGAGCTATTGGATGGAGAAGCTGTGTCAGCATTGTAAAAGAAACTGAATTCACTTATTAGAAGGTCTGAATACTGTTGGACATGCTGTGTTTTAAAGAGTATCTCCTCAAAAGTCTCCAGATTAAAGGCCGTATTGGAAAAGTTGTTGCTGCTTGTTGATAACCTGCCATTGACGGTGTTGTTTTACATCTTTATCAACAGCTCGTCAATGCAATCACAAGTTGAAGGCACATTTTTGCTGATCACATGGAAGAGTTTTGTGAAATGTTCTCATCATGGTGAAATGCAGCCCTGATTGGGTCACACTTATAAGAAAGGCCTCTCAATATTCAACCTTGTCAGGAAAGAGCTTGCTCTCTCACTGTGGTCTGTGACTGACCTCAGTAACTTGTAAAATCTGACAACATATCTGACATTTTCACAAACTGGGAGCGAACCTAACTGATCCTGCTCGTGAATCACTGTGTTGAAAATTTAATGTGAATTAACATTTAATAGCAACAAATTTAGACTAAGTAGGTCATGTTTATGCAATAACCTCATTTGGTTAGTGCAATATAGTTACAGTTTGAGCAAAACGTAACCCAGTATGAACCAATGTACGACACAATATACATCCAAAGTAAATGCACCTGTGACAAGGAATTTCATATAGGATCTCTAGAAGGAAGCATTTCAGATCAAACCGCTCTGCATGACTGCTTACATCCTTAAATGGTGTTATTTAAATGGTATAAGCATGCAATAAAGTAAAAAATAATTTACAGCTTGAAAAACTTGATGCACTAGTATACTCTGTGTGACTGCATGCTATGTATGAAATTAAAGACAACCTGTGCAATAATTTGGTGCAGTAACTCTGGTGAAGGGAGTGTTCACATCTTGTTGTGCAACATTAAATTGAGACTGCAGAGGCAGCACCTTCACTTACATACATGGAGAACAGGGCAGCAGAGTGCTACATAAATAAAAAGCGCTATATAAATGAAATGAAGGAGTATGTGACCTCTCCAGCCACTGTGGTGCCTGTTTTGGGTGGAGGTTGCTCAGTGGGTAGGATACTTGCCTTTGGACCAAGAGATCATGGGTTCAAATCCTACCTTCAGCATACCACCACTGGGTTCCTGAGTAAGACCCTTAACCCCAAGTTGCTCCAGGGAGACTGTCCCCTGTAGTTAGGGAATGGAAGTCGCTTTGGATAAAAGCGTCTGATAAATGCCGTGAATGTAAATGATGCACAGCCTTCATTCCACAGTGTCTTTGGCTGCAACTGAAATCCTTAACATTCAAGTACAAACTTATATATTTGTTTATTGCTTCAATATTAATATCAGTTATACTTAGACTCTGTCTATCCCTAAACAAAATATTGACAGCACAAATTATTATATAGGCAAAACCTCTGGAAATTCACCTCTGTGTTTCATGGACTAAATAAAAATTTCAAAATAATAATTTTCCCCTATGTTCAGTGGCTAATTTGAAACAAAACAGATCAATGTTTAATTCATATTATGTTTAGAATTGTTTTCTTTTATGGAACTTTATGGCTTTCTTTTCTTCTACCAAGACATTCAGGGTAAGCAGCATTTAGGAAACAGGTTCAAATATTTATCAAAGATGAATAAATGCATAATTGTATGCAGTCTGGCCAAAAAATAAATAAAAATGTCACAGTGGGTCAGATTATTGGCCTGCATCAAGCAAAGAAAACAACTAAGGAGAAATGACTTATTGGGTTAAGAACTATTATTAAAACCTGGAATGACAGTGGTGAACAGGTGAAGTGTAGTTGTAAAAGTCAACAGTGGAACTTATGGCTGTAATGAAAGTGAAAGTAAATCCACAGGAATAATGGAAAGAGAACTCATGGGACTGGGACTCAGTTATCAGAATTTTTTTTTTACACATGAACTGGCAACCCCAGTTCAATTCTTCTATCAGGTCTGGAAGGAAATCTGTATGGTGTTGCACAAGGTCTTAAAACAAATCCACAGTAAATTCGTTATATAATCCAAAGTACAGTGAAATATTAGAGGGTGCCACTTTTCTGGCCAGGTGTTGGAATGAGTTTATTAAAGAGAAAGCTCTTGGAGTCCATCAGAGAGACAAGATTGCATTGGTTTGGACCTGTGCTGAGGAGAGACTCTGAGTGTGTTGGGAGAAGGATGCTGAGGAGAGACTCTGAGTATGTTGGGAGGAGGATGCTGAGGAAAGACTCTGTTGGGAGAAGGATGTTGAGGAGAGACTGAGTGTGTTGGGAGGAGGATGCTGAGGAGAGACTGAGTGTGTTGGGAGAAGGATGCTGAGGATGGAGCTGCAAGGAAAAGGAGAAGAGGAAGGCCTAGCAGGAGGTTTATGGATGTGGTGAGGGAGGACATGCAGGCAGTTGGTTTCAGAGAGGAAGATGCAGAGGAGAGAAGGTAATGGAGACGATTGATCCACTGTGGCGACCCCTAATCGAGGGCAGCCAAAAGTAGAAGAGGAAGATGATTGTATAAATAAATGAATAAAGGAATGTTTTGTCCCTATATTGTGAAAAAAAAGTTTACAGTGTCGGAAGCAACACCTGGGTTTGTTTCACCCAGGTGGAAAGAGACTTACAGACTGGCAGAGCAGGGAGTTCAGAGACAACACTATCAGGAAATTGCTTATGTCAAGAATGCACAGGGACACAGAAACAGGAACAATATAAAATATAACGTCTAATTAAATCCAGTAAGAACTCTGCAGAAAAATCCACTTTGCTATAAATAGAAATGCTGAGGTATAATTACTATAGGTAAGTAACTTAGATTTAAGTGGCAGTACACTCACTAGAGACTTCAGAAGTGGCTTCAGGCCAAGTGGATGGGCCAAGACAACAGGAAGACGCCCACTGAGACTGCAGAGGCAGCACCTTCAGCTACAGACATGAACAGTGGAGCAGCAGTGGATTGTGTTACCTCTTCTGCCACCATGGCTCCTGGCTGCATGATGAGGCCACGGCATCTTTGGAAAGGAACGGATTCCTCACCATTCCACGACATTTGCTGTATTTTTTTAATACTTCAATATTTCAAATTAAAGAACATACATTTATATACGCATTAGGTCAAGTTAGTGTATCACACACTAGGCTTTCGCTGTGAACACTAATTTAATGTGCTATATAAACACTGTTAAAAGTTTCAAAATGCACTGGTCTCTCCACACATGGAAACGAAGCTGCAAAAGAAGACCTTTTTACATAAACATGCCTGTGACTTACAACTATGAACACATTTACAAATGACCAATCATTCAAATTACAGCGCTTCAGCTTCGTCCATTTACCTTAAAGTCTACTGGGACAGAGATCATATACACATATTAGTGTTAAGGACAAAAACAAAAACAGTCTGTGTGAGAAATTAATAGACATTGACCGTGATTTTGGTAAACAAGGCCATTCAGGATAACAAATAGGATCAAATAAAGTACAAGAAAGGTTTACACATTATATAAAAAATATTCTGAAGTGCAATAGAGCAGTATTAACTTCATTTTAGGACCGTAATAGTATATTGGACAATACTTGAGCTTTCATTTCTTGCACTTTGCTTTTCTTTTCCTTGCTGTGAAGCAGCATCCAGAAAAAGTAATACATTCACAAATGTATTAATAAAGTAATATATCAAATGGCACAATTTGCACTAAACTGTAAACTAAACATTTGTCTTAGAACGTCAGTTGAAACAGGAGCTCCGGAGTGGTACAAAACCGGCCTGTTCGTTAAACGTACATCTTAACATGCAGACCATAAACATGTTTAGAAACAGATTCTGTTCAAGAACTGAACTTCCAAATTCGTACATGCACTAATGTCTCCAGTGGAGCCTGACATGCTGCTGCAGTTGCTGCAATGCCTACAGCTGGTCCTGGGGTCTCCAATAACCTTCGTGTGGTCTGGACTTTTCTTCAAGGTCCCGTCGCTCCAGTCTCCATGCCCGCAGCAGAAACCACTTCCGCAACCCAGCTTCTAAATCCTCCAATCAACTGCCTCGCCCCATGACCCAAAATGACCACAGCTTTTAAATTCCATCTCCATCTGCCACTGCTCTGGTGCCTCAGCCCATGGCTGCTTCAAAGCTTCTAGGCACAATTAAAGGCATTTTAATTTTATGTCTCTACATCTAAAGCTGCCACCCAGTCTAAAGCTTCTGAGAAGGAATCACCAACAAAGTCATAATTCTTGCACCTGAAGGGGCCACTCCAGAGCTCCTGCCTTGAGTTGATGACATCACTGTTTGTCTCCAGACATGTGCTTAAAAGTGCCACCAGTCCAGAGCTCGTGTCTGTAGCTGAAGACACTGATGCTTCAATCTTCATGCCAATGCCTGAAAGTGCCCCAATCCTGTGCGCAATTTTTTTCCTGATGATCTTGCTGCTCCAATCTCTAAGCTTGCATCTGAAATTATCATTGCTCCACTGCTCCTACCCGCAGCTGCAGACGCTGAAGATCTAGTCCATGTGTCTGTGGCTGTACGAATTACCACTACCTGCAGCCACTCCTGGAGCCTCCTTAGCTCCTGTCCACTGACAAAAACACCACTACTATTTTTGCGTTGCATTTCTGCTGAAGACACCGCCATTCCAGTACCTTCAGTCTCAGTGCCTGTGGATATTTCCATTGCCTAGCCTGCAGCCTCAGTTTGGTCTCCAGAGCTCCTGTCACCAGTGTGGTTTTCATGTAAGCTTAAAGCCTCACTATCTTCTGCCCACTATCTTAGTGTCCTTAGTGCCACCATCTTGGCCCCTGTACAAGTCTCAGTCCCATCTAATGACACTGCTACTCCAGTCTCTGAGCCTAGCATTGCTTAGGTCTCCATGCCTGCAACCAAGCCAGCAGTTGCTCCTGGACCCTCCACTTGGCCTGCAGAACTATTTATAACTGAAGATATTACCACTGTGGTCTCCATGCACACTTGAAGTCCTTACCTGAAGTCCAACAGAAGCTCTTACTGCAGCTGGAGATGCCAACACTCTGGTTTCACTGGTGCTACCATTCCATTGTCCCTGTATATGGCTGCAGGCACCACCACTTTAGCAGATAATACCGCTGCTAGTATCTCTGTGCCTTCCAAGGAAGTCTAGATGTCCAGGTTGCAACTTAATTTATTGCTGCTACAGCAACCCTGATTACAGTTGATTGTGCCGCCACTCCTAAAAGTGCACCAGAAGGTCTCTTTCCCAGCTGATAATGCTGCCACTCCAACCTCAAAGCCTGAAACTGAAGTTATCACTGCTCCACTATCCTCATCTAGTGTCCCTACCTGCCACTGGTCTTGCTGTTGTTCTAATCTCTGCACCTGTGACCACAGGCATTATTGCTACTCAGCCTGCAGCTGAAGATTTCATTACCAGCTGATGATGCTGTCACTCTAGTCTTCAAGCCCGAAGCACCACCATGCTGGGCCCCCCTCCCCATTCACTGAAGTTGCACTGTCTCAGTGCCTTTAGCCAAAGACATTACAGCCAAAAACAGATTAAATGTCAGTTGCTCCAGAAATATAAAGCATGATTGCAGCTGCTCTGCCCTACTTGTACCTAAGGCTTTTGCTGCTTCTCAACCTGTAGCCATTCCTAGGGCCTTCAGAAAGCTGCTATTCCAACGCCCCTGTTCCCAGCTGAGGCATCGGAGTACCTACCAGCAGCTGAAGGCATCAGCACTAGAGCCCATGCCTTAATGTCCTGCTACCCCAAAACTATTTCTGGCATCTTAAAGCATTGCCACTACAGTCTTCTGTTGCAGATGTCACCTTGTCTGTACCCCCTAGTATTTAACTGTGGCCCAGCCTTCAGCCGCTCCTGAGACTTCCAAAGAACTTTCCATGCACAGCCTGCATACCAGGGTCCTGTGTCTGCCCAAGATTTCATCTGTCCAAGTGTCTCAACAAGTCCTCATGTCAGAATTTGTGCCATCTGTGTATTTTGTAAGTGTATTTTGTAAGGAAGGTTCTGCCCATTTTTCTCTCCACCCTGGTCTTGTCTTCCGTTAACTCTTGCTCTGTGTCCTAGTTACATTGTTCACGTGTGGTAAGTCTGGAATAACTTGTATTAATAATAGTGCCCAGCTGTTCCTTGTTTCCTGTATGAATATTTATAGTTCCTCTGTCACATTTGTGTCCTGTCCTGCCATGTTTATGTTGGTTAATGCAAATCTCACCGGCTGTTAGTAGTTTTATTAATTTGTTTGTTTACTTTTGCTTTGTTCACCTGCCTGTTTCCTGCAAGTGTTTCTCAGTGTTTTCTCAATTTGCCTCCTCTTAATGTTTATTCAGTAAGGTCTCCACATTATTATCATAATTTTCTGGTTGTTGTCTCCACGTGTAAAGCCTCCATACTGAAAAATGGAGTGCTAAAATGATATCAGTCAGGGGCCAACTACTGTAATGGTCCGTTTCACTCTTCATGTCAGTGAAAACTGTGGGTCGTTTTTCAGCCTTAGCATCTTTCTGCTCATGCCCTTGACGATATCCACACTATGCTTCCAGAAAACAGTGCTGCTGTACTCCACTATGAGGGGCATGGATGGGGAGCTGATCTCATGACCAGTGTATGAATATGTAACAAAAAGCAGGTGAGCACCAGAATTTGAAGCTCCTTTGACCTCAGCTGAGACAATGTTCGGACATAACGTGCAGAAGCACCACACTGTCAGGGATGATGAAGCACTTCAACTGGAATCTGCTTAGCAACAGAACGAGGTCTACAGTGTGTAGTCACATCCCATGGTCATCTGGTGGGAGGCACTTGAGCAGGCAGCACAGGAACTTTCCCAGCAGCCTGAAAACCTCATTGGCAGAGGCATCCTTAAGGACCATTTCATGCATGCTAACGCTGGCAGCCTGGTCTAACCAAACTTCAACGTGAGCTATTCATTGGTGTGGAGCTCACAGTTGGCTCCAAAGGTTCTTCTAGAAATGCCTGCGGTTTCTCCAACTTTTGAGTGATGATATTACCAACAGAACCTTCATCTAGGCAACTTCCAGGGGCAAGCTCCATGAGTTTTCTTCTTTTGGCAGGGGGGGCTCCTTGTCCTCTCCACCTTGAGAACAGGTGTTGAGAAGACACGGTTCATTATCCTTCCAGTTTGTGGACTGCCATGTGAAGAGTGTCCATAATGGAATTGTAATTATGGAATGGAGTACATTTGGTACCTGAGAAAACTTAAAACTGTTTTCCAGAAATAATATTAATCCCTGTTATTCAGTCCTTTCCCACCCATTCAAAACTTCACTCTGCTTAGAAGGTGGCGTATTCAGTCTATTACAATTCTTCTCTCACTTTTACCAAGCAATCAAGAACTGAACACCCATTACAGGTCTACTGGGAGGTGGGACATGGCAGAAATGTTGATTGAGAAATGCAACCCATTACATTTGCAACTCTAAGGATGAGTTTAATGCTCCAACCACATATGTTTATGGTGGCTGGAGGATGTTGATGTAGATGCCTTGTAGGACCTCAATGCACTGGTGTAACACACAGCTTGTACAGAGGAAAGTTGAAAACAGTGGTAACAGTGATCAGTGTACCATGTCAAAAATTAATGTACACCACTGTTAGCTTGGAAGTGTGGAAGCTGTTATAGTTGCAATGGGGGGACAAACTCCATATTAAAGCCCATGTGTTTAAATGCAATGTCATTAAAGTCTGTGTTGGTGTCCTGGTCAGGTGTCCCAATACATTTGTCTATATTTTGTATGGTGAAAAATGAGTGTTGGTTGTTTGAGAGGAAGTTTGAGAGCAATTGCAGTTGTTTAATAGGAGCTGATCACTTGTCTGGGTTCTGAAAGCAGTCTAGCAGTGTAGCGAGAGCTTCAAGACATCATGTCCAACTTAATTACAACAGATGTCAAATATGAACAGCAAGTTTAAATGATAATAAACAACAGATACCATAAATAAACTGTATGATATATATTTTAGCTTTAAATATTTTAATATGTGGACATCTGTTCTTTAAATGTGAGATACATAGAGAGAAATAGGTCTAGTTTTTACTTTCCATATAGGATAATAACACTGCTATTTCTCCTACTAGTACTGTAGCCTAGTACTTCCCTGCGATCAGGAAACCGTGGGTTTGATTCCCAAGACTGCTAAGCACCTTTGAGGTACCTTGAGCAAGGTACCGTACTGTGTCCCTGTGTTCCTGGCTGCCCACTGCTTCACTTGGTGAATGGGTTAAATACAGAAGAAGAATTTTGTGCTGTTCACACTGTGTTCTGTGGTGTGTTCATGTATGACAGAATGGTCACTTTCAAATAGAGGTTAATCCTTATATAATTTCTCAGGAATTTCTGATATTTGCATCTGGTATATACATAATAATGTTTAAATGTTTTTAAATTTACATGTACAGATATTTAACAAAGATATTTAATCTTGTTTGTATATTAGGAATGGAATGTATATTACAAATGGATATGTCACTACAATGTAATCTACATCTTGCAGGGATGCACCGAAATTATTTTTTGGGACCAAAACGGAAAACCGAAAATGAGGAAACACTTGGCCGAAAACCAGAACCAAAAACCAAAAGAAAGTATTATTATTAAATTATTAAATGAATAAATGTGTTACAAAACTATGAAAATATTTATTTAGCTTTCAAACAATGCACAATATAAAATAAATTATTTTATTTGAAATAAAATTTTTCACACTCATGAATAGCCTAAAAGCAAGATAACTGAAATATTATACAATTAAATATCTTCTCTCATAAAACTAGTGAATTCAAGTGCATTTTAATATTCTGAACGACGT
>JBBPCX010000028.1:9075593-9094260 GCA_037974365.1 Hydrocynus forskahlii | reverse complement strand
CCCACCCACCCGATAACACCCCAGCCCATCCCATCCCTTTTCTTTCTCTCTCTCTCCTCCTCTGTCTGTCTCACCGCCCTCCCACTCCCTGCAGTAATCTTTCTAAATCTCCAGCTTGCTAATCTTTTCCGAATCTATTTCGGTTACACCCTCCCCCCCTTTCATACTAAATGTGGATTAGACAGGAGTCTCAGAACGGACTTGCGTAGTAATTAAGGAATGAGAATCACTTTTATTTGCCCTTAGTTGTGTATACACGTGCATTTTACTGTATTTATTGCATCTTAAGTATTAAAAGTCATTCCCTACTTAGTACTGCAGAAAGAAGGCGCAAAGAAATTGTTCACAAATGGCTAAAATGTAGCTATAATGGTACTATTGACATGCGCAATTAGTTTGTAAACTATAGCCATTTAAGTAAAAAATTTTAGTGTAAAATAATTTAGGTTTTGTTAAGCCATTACAAACTTCAGCTGTTTAAAAGATGGGCATTTATTTATTAGATTTAGTAATTAAAAGTCATTCTGTACTTAGTACTGCAGAAATAAGACCCTAAGAAAATGTTCACAAATCCTTGTAATGTAGCTGTGACTATTGATATGCACCATATAAGAATTTTCTGTACCATTTGTAAACTATTGGCACTGAAGTTAAAAACTAATTAATTTAGTTATTGTTAAGCCATTACAAACTTCTGCTATTAAGCAGATGGACAGATATGTTTTTAAATTTTCATTTTATAACTGTATACTCATAATCTAAATAGAAATACAAAATGCTCTGATTAGTAGGTATAGTATGATTAGTAAGTATGACCTTCTATGTTCTGCAGATTGATTAATCATTTACATCACACTTTAGTTCAGGGCTTACAAGATATTCCATAATTGTAGGAAGCTGGGGAAGCAGTGCATATGTTGAAAATCTCCAGTATGCCAAATATTATAGCCTGGCTTGAACCAAGGACTGTTTTTCTTCTTTCAGAGATAGAAAGAGAAGCAGAGCAGTACTGCAGGGACCATGCTCAGCATCATAGCGGCAGGCTCCATATTTTTCCCAGGCCTTTTTCTGCTGTCCAAGCGATGCCTGAAACATGTGCCGGGTCTGAAATGGAGCGAGGGCGACGCTGTCATCGTCTCTGCCAGGTACATTTCAACCTCTGGTATTCATGCAAAGGCTTGGCTTATAGCACATATACCACAGGTTAATAAAGAATTTTTGGGTGGGCATCCTAGGTAGCCACCTGCACCTGAGCATATAAACTGACAAATTAATGATGCTAACTGTGGCAGAAGGGGAAATGGATTAAACGTATTAGTCATCAAGCATGCAGTGCTGTACTGTAGCTCTTTATTATTGTTTGTGTAATCCCAGGATGCAGAATCTGCCTGTCTTGCATAATTTATGTAGTGAGCCCTTTTTAGTGTGGCTGGAAACACTGCCAGCCTTTAAAACTTTTACCGTCCTGTGTGCGAATGCCTTCTAGTGTAAACAGACTGGTGTGCATTGCTGG
The DNA here is from genome assembly GCA_037974365.1 of Hydrocynus forskahlii. Taxonomy (NCBI): domain Eukaryota; kingdom Metazoa; phylum Chordata; class Actinopteri; order Characiformes; family Alestidae; genus Hydrocynus; species Hydrocynus forskahlii. Next base: position 9,092,747 of record JBBPCX010000028.1, on the reverse strand, counting down.
CATTTGCTTTTTCCAGATGTTTCTGTAATATTTAGAATAAATAAGCATCCTAGGCCGAACCTAGTGCTTTTAGTTGTGGTTAGGTTTTTTTAGTCTGACAAATCAATTATAAAATGCAATTGTATTAATCTGTGTATTGTTTGAGTATATATTGTATATAGATTCATATATTTTACCTGTATATAGATTCATATAGTTTCGGCAGGGAAAGCAGGGGGCTCCAGGACCAGGGTTGGGAATTTATTGGCCAGGTTAATGTCTGCCTTCCTAAGGCAGTTATGCCATTAAAAGAAATTAAAACGGAGCCTTCAGTTTGCTTGTTGATAGATCATGCAGAGAACAATATTTATTTTCTATCATGCCTTTATGCAGACTGGTGTCGTCCGTTCAAGCTATCATGGCCTCCTCTGCCGGGTACATCATTGCATCATCGTGTAAAGACATCATTGAGGACCAGTAAGTGTTTGATTAAGAATATTGCCGTTCCGCTGTCTGGCTGGAATCAGGGCTAATGTATTGTTTCAATTATTTATGCAGAGGTATTTTGAATTTCTTATTAATATATTATGAAGGCTGTCCACTTATTATTAGTGTGTTTATCATCATGTCCTGATTAATATATTAGGATGCATGTCAGTACATTGCTAGCATGCTCTTTGACAGCTGAAGATTGCATCCATCAGAAGGCTAGGCCAAATTTAAATATACACGCGTTGTGTTGGTGGCGTATTTACATGATTAGGGGTCCAGTTGTGCCAGCCTGAAACTCATGATGGACAGAGGTGCATGCACTTCAGTGTAAAGTTGTGTGTATGTGTGAGCACTTCTAAGAATGTGCCTTTCCCTCTTAGCTCACCTTATGTCCCTGTAATCTAATTAGGCTCTCAACCTAATTAGTTTTCCTCGGTAAATCCTCTGTGGCATTCTAATGGCCACGGCAGCGTGGTGGAGAGGAGCCGCCTGAGATTCAGACGCTGCAGTGAAGTTCACTTCGTCATGGCTTTAGTCAGGGCTTGGTTTTCTTTTTTTTCACGCAACTATAAAACACCAATGTGTTCAGACGAGAGATTGAAGCAGAAGAGAGGAGAGGAAGAGCAGAGTTGAGAGGAGAGGGAGAGAAGGAGGCGGGGCGGGAGGGAGGAACACTCGGGAAGTGATTTTGTTTGTCAAAGTTTAGGAAAAGCAGGAGCAATGGCTAGTTTGAATAGTGCAGCTGAGCCCTTTCTCCTGGGCCCTGGGTGCTGGTGGTGTTTCGAAAGGTGTGGCATATTTATGGAGAGTCCACTGAGCAGATTGTGATGACAGTTTGTGTTTAAGAAGAGTTAGGGATGTCTTGATCCATTTTTCTCATCATAGTCCATTAATGTTGAGATAATTTCTCTGATATGGTGTTTTCGTTTTTCTAGACAGATAGATAGGTAGGTGAGTAAGATGAAATCACTTTGATTTTAATGGGTGCATAGTGTTATACTCTAAAAATGTTTCATTGTGACCAGTCTTTTCTTTTAAATCACCATTTCATAGTGTTGAATGTTGAGCTCTCATCTGTTGCATATTTTGACTACTAGTTAGTTTAAAATGCTATTAATAAAAAGTTAATATTTTACGTATATATAGCGGTATGCATTCTGATAGCTTTGTTTTTCTGACTATTTAAGTGAAGAATTTATAGTATTGTGAATATGCTTTCATTAATGTGTAAAGTAGCCTGTTCCTTGTCTACTAGTGCAAAGTTGCTGTGAACCCTGGCCTTATACCAGAAGTGATGTAGCACAGGTTTTTTTTTATGTCAGGCATGAATGAAAAGCATTGTCAGAGAGCATTTTCTATATGTGTCTAGTCCCATTCCCCTCACAGCAAGACCCAGCAAGTACAATAGCCATTGTATTTTGCGTGCACCACGTTTTGAAAAAAGCTGTCTGATTTAATCGCAGTAGAAACACATCAGTCGAAAACAAGTTTACTTTAAAATAGTTTCACATTACAGACATTTAAACCAGTTTTATTGTAGTTTATGCCAAAAATCTTAACTAAATGATAAAATGAACAAGCAAGGTATAAATAACACATCAAAAACATGTTACATCAACCTTAATTTCAATTTAGTTTAATTGGTGTTCTTTACTAGTCATTTTCTTTAATATTTTCTGTTTAAAATTTGCAGATATATTGTTTTGCCTCTGGAATCATTCTTGGAATTCTCTATTTTATTTTGCTTTTGAATTTTGACACATCTTTATAGGTTAGTATGTCTTAGAAGAAGGAAATTGATAGTAGGTGCCTGGTCCACTGCTCTGGAGTAGCAGTTTTGCACTGACATTTCTTATTCAAATGATTAATGTAATACATGAGTCCTGTGTAAAATGCAATATTCTGCAAACTGCACTAAGTATATAACTGTACAGTAAACTCCCACTGTTTGAGGGGGTTACGTTCCAAGAGCACCCGTGTATAGTGAAAAACTGTGTTGTTGTGATGTGGTAAAAAAAAAAAAAAGAAAAAGCCTGAAAATGCCTATTTTTATAGTGTAAACCCCAAATATGCCCCCAAATATGCACCCAAAACTTTAATTTCGTTTTACACTCAGCTTAATACATTACCCTGAAAGAAAATTTAAAGGTAAACCTGTATTCGTACTGTACAGTTTACACTGAACTTCCACAGTGCTAGAATTTAAAATACTGATGTTACTCCTGTGAAGACTGTACTGTAATTCATGCACAGGCGTTTTCTTTGGTAAAAGCAGGTAAATAGAGAAATAAATTCATTTAATTTACAGTAATAAAAATACAGGGTTTTAAGAAGAACAAAACGACAAACACGAGAACACTTGAGACCCTCCACGGGGGAAAATCTGGACTGCCGCTGCGTCAAAGAGCAGGAGCCAATCAGCAGCAAGGAGAAATAAATAGTGTTTATGGATTGGCTACTTTCAAACCTCCCGCCTCTGAGCACAGCGGTATTTCACCACCTCAAGACGCCTTTCTTTGTGTTTCACTCCACAGCACCAAAAGATTTATAGTTATTTTTTTATATGGAAATGTGGCTGAATTTACATTAATATTTATGTTACAAAATTAGTAAATTATATTTTTCTTAAAAATGTAGCACTTAAATGTATGAAATTTTATATATTGCCACGAAAAAAGCCTCGTCCACCACGCCCCCTCGTCCTCGTGCAGAATTTATGTTTGGGCGCAGTGCTTAGCAACCCAGCATGAGGACGAAGAGGCGTGGTGGACGAGGCCTGGGTGTCACAAAAGTAAAAAAAAAAAAATGTGGAGGACATCTGCAGTTTCCATGTTAGTGCGGGAGTTTCAGCGAACAATTATTAGTTTTGTTCTCAGAAAAAATCCGCGTTAGACTGAAACCATGATTGATGATCCGCGTTAAAGTGGGGGTTTACTGTACTCTGTAACACGCAACCCTCTGCTGCTAGTATATGGTATGTCATAAAACTGTAATAAATTCAAACTAGTATGCTAGCTGTCGATCGAGCTAAATGTTGTCTTGTCCTGTTTGTTGCTCTTGTGATTGTATTTGCACTCTGTGTGTTTTGTCCTGTCTGCACTTGTCTTGTGTTTTTGTTCTTGTGTTGCACCATGGTCCTGGAGGAATGTTGTTTTGTTTCACTGTGTACTGTTTATAAGGCTGAAATGACAATAAACCTACTTGACTTGATATTTAGTCAGTTTCTGACCAGCTAACAGTGCTCGCTAAAGGTCTTTTTTCACAAATATTCGATGTAGAAACTGAATAATTAGCTATCAGGCTGTTTTCATGCGAAGAAAAGTGTCTTTGAGCAGCAGCATTGCCGTATTGAAATCTGAAATATGCTGCTTTAGTACTGCACAGTATGCTCCACCAAGTTGGGGGACTTGGGTCAGTGAACCTGTCACTCCAGATCTGTGGACCAATAGACACTAAAGGTCAGCAGCGTCTTCTAAGACCCTCCTACATGTAAAAATGTGTCAAAACTCAACATGCCTGTCAAAGCAAAGGGTGGCAAAATGCTTGTGACACTGAATAATAAAGCGGCTTTAAAAATTAAGTTTGATTTAATCCTTATTTGTATGTGCAGAATATTTTTATTTTTTAATTACATTTTGACATTTAAAATTTTATCTGTGGAGTTTATTATTTTGTGTAAAACTTTAGGCCCCAAATTATATAGGATTCCATAGGGAAGGAAAGGTACCCAAACCTCAAGCCTTTGGGTGGCTGGTGGCCTGGGGGTCAGGGAGTATCCCCTGTGATCGAAAGGTTGTGAGTTTGAATCCCAGGACTGTCAGTGACACCACTGAGGTGTCCATGAGCAAGATACTGTCCCCACAAACTGCTTCCTGGGCACTGCGTCACTTGCTTCCCTCTGCTTCACTTGGTGAATGGGTTAAATACAGAGAAGAATATCACACGGATCACACTGTGTGCTGTGTATTGTGGTGTGTTCATACTATAAGGGGCCACTTTACTCACTTTATTCAGCCAGCTGTGTGATGCCCTTGCCCTCTCCTCTTTTTTTCTTATACAGGCATTGGCTCACCAGCACCTACATCTTGTTTGCAGTCCCTTACTTCGTCTATGACATCTACGCCATGTTCATGTGCTACTGGTACAAAATGCAAGTCAAGGGGCATGAAGAAGAAGGTGCAGCCAAACCTATGGGCGTGGCCATAGGCAGCTACCTACGGCGAGAATTTCTCATGGTGCTACATCACGTTGTTATGGTCACTGTCTGCTTTCCCGTTTCTGTGGTGAGTTGAAAGGGGTTTTAGTGTGTTGCAGCAGAACATAGGATCACATAATAGGCTGTGAAAGAAAAGTCAGTTTGATCCTTTGGTTTTGACTTTACTCCTTTAACTGTAGGCGTCATGTTTAGTTATTAATTTGATTGATAAGTACTGTACATTGTCCTCTTACTACTATGAAAGTAATATATCTTGCATCTAAAAACGTAACACGTTCAAAGGCGGAGTAGCTGCAGTGACATGAAATATTTGCAGAACTGTGGCGTGATTCTAAAGTCCCTGTGGTTCCCAGCCACTTTTGGATTGTCACTGCGCATTGCTTGCAATTTGATCAGCAGATGATTGGCATATGAACATGTCCCTAAAGGGCTTCTGTACCCTTACCCTGTCATTACACCTCCCCATCACTCTCCGTCTGTAACCATGGAGACGGTTGCTGTCAGCAGTGGCATGGTAACCAGCCATTAGCCGCACTCTTCGATGTGTGAGCATGTTTTGAGCAGATAAGACAGGAGTCCTAATGACAGAGCCATGCCTGCCACCCCCCTCTTGTTTGTATGTCAAAATAGTGAAAAAATACTTCTCTTTCCTCCCCCAACTCTTTCTTTTTTGCAGTTCTGGAGGCAGGGGAAGGGAGATTATTTCCAAGGTGTAATGTTCCTGGCTGAACTAAGCACTCCGTCCGTTTGTCTGGGAAAAATACTCATTCAGGTAAACAATATAGCCTTAACCCCTGACCACAAACTGCTTAATTCAGCGCACATGCTCCCGTCCCATACTGCTGCATTTATCACCTCCTTTATCCACACAGTACTGCTGTATTCATCACTCATTCACCTATCCAATACCACTGTATTCACCACAGTTTACCTATCCACTACTGCTGTATTCATCACTCATTCACCTATCCAATACTGCTGTATTCACCAACATTCACCTATCCAATACTGCTGTATTCACCAACATTTACCTATCCAATACTGCTGTATTCACCACAGTTTACCTATCCAATACTGCTGTATTCACCAACATTTACCTATCCAATACTGCTGTATTCACCACAGTTTACCTATCCAATACTGCTGTATTCACTACAGTTTACCTATCCAATACTGCTGTATTCACCAACATTTACCTATCCAATACTGCTGTATTCACCAACGTTTAAATATCCAATACTGCTATATGCACCACCGTTTATCTATCCAATTCTGCTGTATTCATCACACATGCACCTGCCCCATACTGCTATATTCATCACATTTTATCTAAAAAAAGTCTGCTGTATTCACCACTCATTCACCTACCCTGTACTCGTGTATTCATCAACCATTCACCTGTCCAGTACGGCTGTCTTCACCTTTTATCTACTCAATACTGCTTTCATTAACAGTTCACCTAACCAATACTGTTACATTCACCACCATTTATGATACCAATGCTGCTGTATTCATCACTCCTTCACCTATCCAATACTGCTGTATTCATCAACCATTCACCCACCCAGTTCTACTCATTCACCTATCCAGTATGGCTTTATTCATTAACTGTTATCTAACCAATACTGCTGCATACATCAACCATTGACCTTTCCAGTGTTACTGTCTTCACCTTTTTTCTGCCCAGTGCTGCTATATTCATCACTCATTCACCTCCCCAGTACTACTGTATTCTTCATTCTTACCTACCCAGTACCGCTGTTTTCATCACTTATTCACCCAATCCATTATGCTGTGTTTATCACTCATTCATCTACCCCATACCACAACATTTGCTTATTCCCCCTGCCACTTACTACTATGTTCCCATTTACCTGTCCCTATTACTTACCCTCTTTTTCTTTTTTTGTTCCTTTTTTTATTTTTTCTGTTTCTTTGTTTCATTTTTTCTTTCTTTCTTTTCTTTTTTTCTTTCTTTCTTTTTTCTTTTTTTTAAAATTCTAATTCAGTTTTCTGTCAGCAAGCAAATCTTTGGATAATTTTGGCCCTTGCACTCTGTCTCAGCCTCTGGCTGCCTGTTGCAAATGATGGACAGCATTGCTTTGCTTCATTAGTTTAATCACTGTAGTGTTTCTGATCTTACTAATGTTGATTGATTGAAAGTGCTGTGGATTCTCTATAGCCCTCTTAGTACTTCTGTTTGCCTCTAATGACCCAGTGCACTCCCTCCACTGGCTCAATCACAGAGTGCAAAACTAAAATCTCAGATGCACTGCTTGGCCTTATGATTTTCTCTTTTCTCTGTCTGTTACTTACCACTGTCTCTGTCTCTCTCTCTCTCTCTCTTTTTCTCTTCCTTCTGTGCATCAGTACAAGCAGCAGCACACTCTGCTTCATAAAGTCAATGGAGCTCTCATGCTGGTCACTTTCTTCGTCTGTCGAGTTCTTCTCTTCCCCTACCTCTACTACGCCTATGGCAGGTATGTGTTCCCTCTCTCTCTCTCTCTCTCTCTCTCTCTCTCTCTCTGACTCTTTCTCTCTCTTTATCTCTGTCTAACTCTTTCTCCCTCTTTTTACATTAATTAATGAGCTGTCTGATGATATCTGGTGCAGACAGGTGAAACGTAAAGTTTCAGGTATGGATGGTGCCAATTATAATTTCTTATAGCTGATTTTTGGCCACTTTTAATTTTCAGCCTTTTTTAAACCTGAATCTCACACTGTGGAAATCTCACACTAAGTGGACACATGAAACACACTAGCACATTTACAGGACTTTCTTGCCAAAATTAACACTGAAAATAACATTATTTTCTCTTTAATGGGCCTGACTGGCATTTTAAATTTGTAAATGAAAAATACAAATCAAATTAAGCACTCCATCAAAAGTAAGAGATAACTTGCTATTTTACACAATGAGTCATGCATAATTATGCTATAAATTAAAACGCAGTGTGAGTGCACCCATAGTGTAATTGCTGGCACATTTGGTTTAGTTGGTTTTACAAAAGAGGTCATGAAATAGACAATTACTCACATTTCTTTTGATAGTACACCATTCAGACCTTTCATGCGTTTTAGACGCCCGAGAGCGAAAATGCTTGCTCTGGAGGTTCTGTCGACTTGCCTTTTGGATTCTCTTAATAAAAACTTGCACTCGCAAAATGAGTAGTCTTTGCTAAAAATATCTGTCATCTGCTCTGTCAAAAATAAAGTTAATCCTTGCTTTGTTGTCTTGAGCCCTTCTAATTAATATATTTGCATTAATAAAGAGAATTTTATTATGCACCATAACACAATAATTGTCCTTTAACATAATGAGCTAATTATTTTTGTTTTGAATGTGCTGCACCCTCAACATGAGGCACAGTTTAATTTTTCTTTTACATTTGGTCTTAACAATGTGATCAAATATAAATACATAATATATAAATATTCACAGTTAATAAAAAAAATCAATAAATAACATCTGTTTGAAAATATGTAATCTGCCGTGTCTCTAAGGAAGTGGTCTCGGCAGTTAGACTTTCAGTTCTATTGTCTTTGTCTACTGACACAAATAGCTAAAAATCAATTTGGCTATAAAGGAACCGGAACTGGACGCAGAAAATGATGATCACTGCACCTTTATGTGTGGTCTTTAAGGCTTTAGGCCCAGTGCCCAAAACACTTTATTGGAGCACAAGATAACCGGTGTGTGTGTGTGTGTGTGTGTTTTTGTGTGTGGCAGGTACGCATCCATTCCTCTCTACATGGTGCCGCTCTCTGTCTCCTGGCATTGCAACTTGGGAGCGGCTCTGCTCATGGCCCCGCAGGTCTACTGGTTCTCTCTGATCTGCAGGGGAGCTTTTCGCCTCTTCAGTGGGGCATCCCGCCACCACCAGCGCCCCCCACTCAGCAGCACGGACTCTGACCCAAAAACCCCCGTCCTGCCCCCTGCCAACGGCTACAGCCCCCGTGAGACAGAGAGAGAGCCCAGCTCGCACTGAAAACGAGAGAGGATAGAGGATGGAAGGAAAACAAGGGTTGTGAGTCTGGAAAGGGACCATGTTTAGGCCTCAGCCTAAAACTTGAGGCTGAGTACTAACATATTACAAGCAGTGGATGTCCCACTGCTCTATTAGGTGTGGGAAGGGGTTAGGAGACAAGGGCAGAGGGAGACGGGCAGAGAAAGAGAGAGAGAGGGAGAGAGATGGAAAAACTGTAAACATGATTGTCTCCATCCTTTCTTTTTTCCTCTGAGGAAAAATTCCAGGAGCATGTTCCTAAAGCCTGCGTCATACTCTTGTCAAAGCAAAACCCGCTGAGGCGGAGCAAAGTTCAGACCAAACGCAGATTGTATTCTTCATAACGACTATGAAATAGTTCATGATTGAATTTCATACAGCTGGGGAGAGGGAGAATGTTGTATATTGTACAGCCTTGCTCGCCCATCATTTGTACATGACCATTACCATATTAACCACAAAAAAGGGGAAAACCACTGCAAACGTGGATTTAAAAAAGGGGTTATGCCAGTATTCCAGTCCGCTGCTCTCCACTGACCAAAACAGACTGATGGGTGAGGAAAGATGAAGGGATGGAGAGAGGGATGCTTCTCTTTTGTCTCTGTCTCTGTGTCCCTTCATTCGTTTCATTGTTTGATGGAGGGGATTGGAAAAGGGAACAGCTCTTGTGTCAGTGTGTACATAGACAATGTCATTGGTGTCAATTTTTTAGTTTTTTTTTTATATTTATTATTATTCATGTAGAATGTAATGTTCATTATTTATTTTCCCTTCCTTATTTATTGGTTTCAACTAGATTATTTTACATGTAAGCTACCTTCTGCCTCTGATTTGCCACAATAGGAAGAAGAAAGATGAAGGAAAGTTGAGAAGGAGCCAAGAGAAATGAGGTTGCCAGTTTTGTAGAAGATACACAAAAGGTTTGATAGAGCACCCAAGAGAGCTGTGGGGGTTTTCTCTGAATGTCTGTGCCCCATTACCTCGCTTTATTTTAGCCCTGCATTCAGGGCCCTAGAGCCTAAAGTGTGCCAGCACCCAGACATGTGAGCTTTCACCTTTTGTGAGAGGAACAGCTCGATCAAACACGTCAACTATGAATACTAGCATTTATGACTGACCTGCTCATTTAAGACACACAGGTGAGAGTCTAGGTACCCTGTGGAGCTCCTGTAACCTTTTGCAGTGGTTGTTGCCTGCAGATTGAATTTGAATGAAGTCTGATGGCACTATGAAGGTGAGAATGCACTTGGTGTTGGACACACTGCCCTTTAACTTACACGCCACATGGTTTTGTTCACACACCAACATCAGTCAGACCTTAAGCAGTATTATATAGGAATTAGAACAGTTCCTCTTACATTATATGTACTCATTTGGCAGACGCTTTAGCTCAAAGCGACTTACAAGTGAAGCTTAAACATTTTGAGTGAGTGTGTGTGTGTGTGTATTTCAGAAGCAGAAGTTGAAGGGGCTCTTCTCTGAGATGGGTGCTGTACTGGTCTCTGCATCACTGAGCTGGTATCAGACAATGCAATGCACTGAACAGTCTGAGAGGGCTTTTACTGGATCAAAGTCACTTATTCCTTAATCACTACTGTAGGTTTTTAACGAGAGAATAGTTTTACGTCTCTTATTTATTAGAACGTTTTTTTATTGACTCCATTCACAGAGTAAATGTGCTCCATGGCGTCAATGTAGCTACTACAGCCACATGTTTAACGTTGTAACTCTCACAGTACTATGAGTAGGTAGTTGTAAACTGGAGCATCAGCAGCACTGAATCTAAGGGAACCAAAAACCAAAACGGGGCCAGTATCCTTGAGCACGCTCAGTAGGGCAAAGCCGTAGAAAGAGATTCCTTTAATAAGAGCAGGTACGCTCTTTTGGAGCTTTATAGAAGTTTCTATCAGCTCTGTAAAACTGCTCATCAGGAGTTCAAGGACTCGTACCTTCATTTAAAAATGTGCGATTTTTACTGTCACTCAGTGTAGGAAGATAAAATACAGGTATTTGTTAATACTTTGGAAATATTTTGCAGCACCCTGCATCTTATTCATCAGAGTAGACTCATTTTACTCCTGGTATGCAATATTACACATATTTTCAGGATGATATTGCTGATTCTAAGGTCAGGATTCAATTTGATTTTTGTGTTTTTTATTGTTAAGCTAGAACAAGCTCAGTACATAAATCCTGGTGTTTGGTACAGTTCCAGCCTTCTATATTTTATGAGTTAAACAGTCTTGACTCTGCAGAGCTTTGATTGTGTTGTGTGCAAACCTTGTTTAAGCATCATCGGTCAAAAGAAGTGGTTTAGAAAATGTGCACACATCCTCTGCCAGTCACATATATATGCAATTTTAGTGCACAAGTTCTGTTTATTTACTTAGTTTAACATATTGGAATGTTGTTTTTTCAATATGTAAAATTCAAGGAATAAACTTCATTAAAGTAATTGTGCATTAAAATGTGTAGAAATGTGTTAAAGATATATGTGTATTTATTCTCACTTTGACCAGGAGTGCCCAAACGTTTCTACATTGCTGCATTTACAACACAGACTGTTTTGGCTCAGATAAATAAAGGCTCTTAAATAGTGTTTTTTTGGTGCCTGTCGAACGATATCCCTAACAAAACCGGTCGGTTGAGAGTGGGTGCATGCAAAGCTTCTCCCTGCTCATTTTACTTAGGATACACCCACATACACTGTTTCAGATTCATACAGTATAGCATTTTTGACAGTTGCTCCTTCAGGGTTGCCCGAGAAAAAGTGGTCAAATATAAACAGCTTTGAAATTAATGTTATAGCAGACGTGTTTTGCTGGGCAGTGGCAGCTCAGTCTAAATTTTCGTTTGGCCATGCCCTGCTGAGCGTGCTCCTGGCTGTAGCAAAAGTGTTGACAAGGGACCCTATAGAGGGGAGACACAAGTGGTGTTAAACGAAAGGAAGATAGCGACCTCTGTACCTTCTGACATTTTGTTGCAATGATTATTTATTTTTTGAGTAATTTATGTATTTATTATTTATTTGGAGAGGACTGAATGTACATAATGAATCCATCTGTAAATGTTCTGCTGAATGGGCATCTGTGGCTGCCTGGCTGAAGGCCCTACTGTAACTACTGTTCTCTCAGCTAAAATATACTCCGCTGTCTCTTCCTGTACTCAGACACTGTGTGTGTGTGTGTGTCTGTGTGTGTCTGTGTGTCTGTGTGTTTGTGTGTGACCTCCTTTTGCTGACATAAAGGTACTTAGTCACTGTGTGTATGAGTGTCTGTGTGTGTGAGAGAGAGAAAGAGATACTGCAAAGCAGTCACATGAAAAATTAATGTAGCCTAATTGCACATATATACTGATCTTGATAAACTGCCTGACCTTGGTGCCTCTCGGAGCATTATTTAAGCATGACTCTACATCTGAAGTCATAAGGTTTTCTTAAGGAAAACACAGAGAAACGAAAGCCTATTGGCTGCTGTTCAGGGAGTCAATTACAACACAAAGGCTGTGGATTCATTTATGTGGATGTGCGTTGAAGGAAAAAAGGCAAACTGCCTATAGGGATGAAATGAGATTAAAATAAGACTTCATTCATGCCTCATTTTAATCTAATTATGGTTTTAGGGGATGAGCTTTATGCTCAGTTTCAATACATCGACAACTGCAGCCAACATGCTGGCATTTCTTGTCCTGCCGCAAACCTGGTGTCTGGATGGCCCCTGCACGGTTAAATGTGTCGTGTGTTTTAACACAGCGGTTCTCAAATTGGCCCAGATGGTCCACTATGTGCTGAAGCCCAATTTGCAACACACAGAGACCGAGTAAAAATGTGGACTGTCAGAAGTACTTAAAAAGTGATTTAAGAACCACTGGGTCAGCTCATGAAGGGCTTAAGCATCACGTGCTAATGACTGGTTGAATCAAGCAGAAAGTAAATGAAGTGTTCAGGCCCTCCAGTCCACGTTTAAGGCATGAAAAATTCAACATAGAGTGCAGTGCTGCCCTCTGGTGGTCATAGTTTGTCATTTTTATCATGCCCACTAAATATGAGTCATCCTCTTGAGACTAAAATGAACGTCATAATAACAATACTAATACTAATAACCCAGCTTGGATGTTGCAGTCTTCACTCAGACCTGAAGATTGCTTTATTAAAACACACCTTTTAAACAAAAATAAACCTGCAGTTATTCTAAGCAGCTTCAGAATATTGTAAAATTATGTAGAGGTGCAAGCATGAATTACATGAAAATACTGTGATATTGACATGGACATGTGACAATGCATCCTGGAGAAGTAGTCTATTAATTATGATATTTAACATGACTGCACAAAAGTCCAGTGCATCAACTCCCTCAAGCACCTTCTAGCTTTAGTTTCATTTGTAAATTGTGCCAAGACTAAATCGGATTGTGAGTGGACTGTATCATTGCACCCCTACAGTTCTGCCATAAACAAGCGGTGGCTATGGCAAGCTGTAAACAGTACGAAGAGTAAAGAGTGAAGTACAGAAAGTCGTGTTTTTGGTGCTGTGATTTGGCAACATCTGTAATAGTGAGCTGCATCTTGTATCCACAAACACATTCAACATCTGGCAGCTGTGCAGGAATACCCACTGACAGATAAAATGATCAACATTGTAATGTTAAAAGCTACCCAGACACATGCAAACCTCAACGTCCAGAAAAACAAAGGTCAGGTTAGGGTTTGTGGGAAAGCACCCTGCAGAGAGCTGCAAGGAAAACGAATCTTCCCTGGCTGTGCAGTGAAACCACACGATTTAACATTACTTTCATAATAGCGTCTGGAATTGCTTACTTTTGAAGTGCACCTCATGTTTGTGTTCTGATGTTGTTTTTCCAGCTTAAATGATTGCATTGCACTGTCTGTTCTAAATTCTTCTAGTCTATAACTACCAGAAATTGGACTCATTAAACTGTTATTACAGTCAGTGTTGCTTAAACAACAGTTATGAAGCAAACATGAGGTTTTTTTTATTCATGGATGACGCAACAACCCCAGAACTTACAGGGAAAACACCAGTGCACAGTGCTGTAGGGGTATTTAACTTTTCTAGTGCTCCTGAGAAAAGCATTCAATCTCGAAGTATTACAAAACTGGACCACAGGCGCTCATTTAAGCCTTCGGTAAAAAGGCCTTCATTCAGTAAGGCTCAGACATAAAAACCCTAGATTTGACCAAGGCTTATTTCCCATTGCAAGGCCTTTACTGCAAGGGCCAACAGTAAATGGCTAAGGATCAATATTAGGAACTCTAAATGCTTATAAATCTGTTTTCCAGCTCCGAGCCTGTAGTCCACCTGCACTGCGCAGGTTTATGGTGTCTCTGCACCTGAGTCACAGCATTAGCTAATGGGTGAAAACACTAATCTGTATTACACAATGAAATTTCTCTAATGAGGTTTTATCTGGAAAATCTTTAAAGTGCCTAAACCTTCAGAAGTCCAAGGAATATAGATACTAAATATATAATGTAAGTCAGTAAAGCCATAACTTAAATGTTAATGGAAACGAGTGCAGTATTTCTGTAATCAATATAGTCAGCAAACCAGTAAGGCTCTCTAATGAACAGATATTTTTGGACGAAAAATAAAGGTAAATGTGACTGGAGGACTTACATATTAGAACTAATGATATAGTGGTGAAAAAGGGCAAATGAAGTGATGCAGCATAGTCCCCTGGCTTTTCTATATGAATCAATATTAATGGTGATCAATTCTACCACTGCGAAAATTATTTTTAAACACGAAACAAATATATACAGATGAGCAGTTTGATCCAGACTAATTTACACATCAGTGGAGTAAACACAATCAAACCAAATCATTCAACTGTATTATTTTTTTTACATTTGGAAAAATAGAAATATGAAAAAATGACTATCATGCCCAAATGGATGCAGTGGGGTCATCACCTAGAAATGGATGCATCAAGACGAATTGATGCAGGGCTAAGCAGTCAATTCAGGCCACAAAAAAAAGGATGTCTTTTAATTTAATTTATTGTTTTTATTGATTCTCCTACATTCTTGAACTTTGTTTCTTTATGAACACCACTTCAAAATGAGTGTAAGGATTAATTGTTATTGCAAACTAAAGAATATAACTGGAAAGAGGGTAGGATGTAACATCTTCCTTCCCACTGCCATGCCCTATTACTCCTCCCACACAGATGTGCAACTTCTTATTGGGTGCTAAATCTTCATCAGCCATGTCTTTCTGGACCTTGCTTTGTGCGCCAGGGCACGGTCATGCTGGAATAGAAAAGGGCCTTTTCCCCAAACTGTGTCCACAAAGTTGGAAGCATGGTATTGTCCAAAATGCCTTGGTATGCAGAAACATGATTGCCCTTCAACCCAAACCCTGAAAAATCGGTTACACAGTAACCCCCGCATTTCAGCAGTCTCTGTTTCAGAGTATACTAAAATAATTGTTCACAGAAACCCCGCGCTTTCGTGGAAACTGCAGATATCCTCTGCATTTTTTTGCTTTTGTGATGTCTGGGCCTCATCCGCCATGTGGTTAGCAAGGCAGTCAGACACCTGAACTGAACAAGTCTCTGCTGCTCAGCGCCGCTCTACGCCCAAACATAAACAACCAGCACAAGGACGACGGGGCGTGGCGGACGAAGCCCGTATGTCACAGTCACCTGTTCTCAGAGGTGGGAGGTTTGAAAGTAGCCAATCCAAGAAAGCTATTAATTTTCTTTGCAGCTGATTGGCTGCTGCCCTGTGACACATCTATGGTAGCTGCCCTCCAGAATTTCCCCATGGAGCCTCTCCAGTGTTCTCCTGTTTTTTGTGTTGTTCTTCTTAAATCCCTGTATTTTTATTACTTTAAATTAAATTATTACTGTATTTACCTGCTTATACCAAAGAAAACAACAGCGCATGCTAAAAACGGTGCACATGAATTACAGTACAGTCTATACAGGGGTTACATCGGTATTTTATATTCTAGCACTGCGGGAGTTCAGTGTACACTATACAGTACGAATACGGGTTTACCTTTACATTTTCTTTCAGGGTGCTCTTGGAACGAAGCCCTGCAATAAGCGGGGGTGGGGTGTGGGGTGTGGGGGGTACTATATATGTATATATGTATACTGTTTCCGTGCAGGGATCAGTCCAGTTTTCTGATTCTGATTGTGGGTCTTGGGTGAGGCTCGTGTCTCCTGCAGGGGGCTCTGTGTACCCAGGCGCGTGTTTTGGGTCTGGTGGGTCTGGAGAGTCTGGTGGTCCTCTCTTCCTCCGTCATATGGAGCCGGTCTGCGGCCGCACCGCGATGGCTATGGGGCTGACGTCGAAAAAACCTTCGTCAAGGAACGTCGCCGTGGAACGCAAGAACCTCGTCACGGTTTGCAGGTTTGTGTTCTCATAAAAAAAGCAAAACCAAAAAACAGCCAGCATGAACAACAGAGAGAGCTCGTCGCTGCCTATAAATAAACAATAAAAAAATATCTACACAAACAATACGCGCTTTGACTTGACGCGGCTGTAGATTGTATTTTTAATTTTCAGAAAGGTATATATAGGTATATATAGCGGCTACATATAGTGGCTGCTAGGAAATGGCCACATCAGGGCGACTGGTGTTGAAGTCAGCCTTAAATTTAGCTCTAAAAAGTCTTGCTGGGGTAAAGTGGTTTACTCAAAAACAAATGCTGGGTTTCGAGACCTGAAGTTTTAGACCGCAAGAAAGAATCATCATGCTTCTAAAAATAAAGACGAGCAGAGCTGAAGCTGAGCTTTTCACCTTCAGATGCTCTCTTCTCTGTGTGCAGTCGTGGTTCAGATGAGAAGGACAAACGTATATAACATGAGCGATGGTGTGCCTGCTCTCCTTGTGACCTTTCTTTAATTTTGTGTGAGTATGCGATGAATTCCAGCCTCAGTGATCAATCTGACCAAGCTTCTCGTGGGCTGTTCCACCTTAAATGGTGTGGCAGGTTTTATTTAAGGTGGAATGGAAACTTAGAAATGAGGAAACTGACTCCAGACTGTGTGGAGATGCTGCAGAAGGTCTTAAGTTTGCCTGAGCAGTTAATACCAGTTTAGACGAGAAGACCATGAGGGCATTTTATTATTTTTGCATTATATGGTTTGTGAAAGAAGAGTCAGAAATAAAAAAATGATGCTGAGTGGAGCCCCGGCCTGCCTCAGCAACATTGCGTCACTGCGTCCGTGTAGCGCCCCCTTGATGCCAGTCCCAGTGCCGGAGACTGCGGATTAACACAGGGGCTCCAGGGGGCTCAAGACGATTCTAAAGTAATATACGATCCAAGAGTCCTCTCCCATAGGACAAACATTTTACCTCCTATAGTCTTGTATGGGGCATACAAAGAGATGTGTGTGTGTGTGGGTGTGTGTGTGTGTGTGTGGGTGTGGGTGTATATACTATACATAATATGTTTCAAATGCTCTCACTCTCTCTCTTCCATCCCC
>JBBPCX010000028.1:9046937-9073739 GCA_037974365.1 Hydrocynus forskahlii | reverse complement strand
TATATATACACACACACACACACACACGTGTACACACTAATAATGTGTTGATCCTCCTCAAAACAGCTCTGATGTGTCGAGGCACAGACTCCATGAGACTGAAGGTGTGCTGCAGAATGATAAATTAGCAACAGATCCTTTAAGTTTCGTAAATTTTATAGTGGGTCTTCCATGGATTGCACTACTTTGTCCAGATGATAGACTGGATTGAGATTGTGGGAAACTGGAGGCCAAGTTAACACCTTGGAAAAGTTAACACCTGGAAATCTTTGTCATGTGTGTATATATATATATATATATATGGTGGCATGGGTTACCTCTGGGGTCTCTGGTTTCCCCCGACGGTCCAAAGACATGCGTGTCAGGTGAATTGGGGTTCTTGATTGACCGTAGGTGTGAGTGTTTGAGCGCAAGGTGTTTGTGTGCTGTCGCCCCGCCCAGGTTAAGGATACCCACGACCCTAGTGAGGAATAAGCGATTATAGAAAATGAATGAGTAATATATGCGTGTTTATAAATATATATAGCTCAGAATTGAATTTGAGTTATCCCTTAGTAAGGGATTGGGAAGATTCAGGTTCAGTGTTTTATCTCTTCTCTTGTGGAAACGGCGTTTGTTTAAAAGGGATGTTTAAACTCGTCTGTGTTGTGAAACTGTGATAGTGGAGTGCTAATTAACACTTCCTGAAGGGAAGTCTTTGATTTATAGAAACCGCAGGTGCATGTGATAAATGGCGGAGGACACATAGTTACTGAAGTAATTTAAGACCTGTAAATGTTACTGCATTTACCGTAGATGTTCTCGGAAATCGCTAGGTCTCGGGTGGGCTCTAATTAGGCTCTAATTAAGAAATGTGGGAGCGTGTGATGAAAACGTGTTTTCAACTGTGAATGAGCACTTATCCTCGTCAAGCTCATTAATTTGATTTATAATCCATCAACTTCTGTGAGTGGTGAGACTTCTTTTTAAGGTCAAGATATTGCATAAGTGGAGAGAGAGACAGAGACAGAAAGAGAGAGACAGAAAGACAGAGAGAGAGAGAGAGAGAGAAATAGAAAGACAGAAAGACAGAGAGAGACAGAAAGAGAAAGAGAGAGACAGAATGCTCACTGAGTGTGAATTTGCTTATAGGACTTGGCTGCTGCAAAGACCACTGTTGAGTTCCCCCAGATGGCTGTACATACATGTCCATACATTGTGTGAGTGTGTGTGTGTGTGTGTGTGAGAGAGAGAGAGCTTACTGTCCAGTGCATGGTGCCAACATATGTGCTGGTTGACTCATGGCTGAGCCGCTTGAAAAACACACAACAGCTGATGCATTGTATATTTTACAGGCCATAGCTTGTTAAGTCATGGTGTTTGTCGTGTGTTGAGTGGGCATTGACTACAACATCCTGTTGGTGGTGGGGAGTCGCTAGCAATGGACTCTGTATAGTTACTGCATGGACAGAGAACACTGTCACCCCGGAAGGTCCCGTTGTCCTGGCGTCATAGAAACCGCAGTCAAGGACATGATTGTTCCATGAGAGACAAACGGTTATGATATCATCCACACTCACCCTCTGTATGCATTAAAGGGCCCATATCCTATATTTTTCTTGTATTTGACTTTTCTTCTAAATTCAGCTTATTGGATTTTCCGAAGTTTAGGTATAAAAAAGGGTATCATATTTCTGCATGTCTGTACTAAATGCGCCTCATTCAAAAAGCTGTATTCTGAAACTTCCTTACAGCTCAGAAATGAGTGAAGGAGGCTGAACTGCTGTAGGCTGACATCAAAGGTTGTGACATCATAACAATGAATTCAAAGCATGCTCTCTTTGTTTTTTAAGTGTAGTTTCTATTAATAGGTCATTGATTTGGAATAAATGGTAAAGACTGAAACTTGATGTTTACAAATAATATCAAACATTTATTAAAACATAAAAAAACTATGTAAAAATGCAATCATTCTATGCAATCATTGAGTGCCCTGCTATAGTGATATAAAATCTGGGCACCCTGACCAAGTGTTTTTGTCCAAATAACTATCTGCTTAAGATTAGCCGAAAGGTTCTTTTTGGAAAGAGTGGGAAAAACACACCCTTTGACTTCTTTGTGTTTGAGTCAGTGGGTTTCCTGTTGTTTTGTAAGTAGCATTCAGAAGCATTCACATGTCTGTCCGTGGTAGGCAACGGTTTGCTGATGCAGCAGATACAAAATGAAATATTCTGGCACATTTCTTTAAAGAGCCATCCACTGCAAGGGTCTTTACCAAACTGAAGGTGATTCTTCTTTAAATGAGTGTTCATTGCGTCAAAGAACACTTATTGCACCTTCTTTCTTAAGTGTATGCATGTTTTTTCTTTGATATACCTTTCATTTAGTTCACCGTGGCACGCGCAAATATGTAGGTTTTAGGTGGCTCCACAACCATGAGATTTGTGAACAGGCAAAATTAAAGACTACTCGGGCATTAGACAACGTCAGCAACTGTTTATTAAACATGCACCACGGTCAGAACCATCAATTCCTAAAGTTCTAGCATCCAGGTGGCTGCAAAATGCTGGTAAAACACACAACATGCTAACACAGCAAGAAGGGGGAAAAATAAAAGATTTCAAAAGTGGACTTTGGTAAGGACAAAGACATTTTTGCTGACAAGAACACTGGCCAGTACATTTACCTGACCATGTCAAGACAGTTGTAACCTAGGACATCTTAATACAAGCAACATAAGACAAGAACATGAAATGAATGAAAAGGTTAAAACCTGAAATTTCATTAATAGGTGCTAGCTAAGATATCTAGGACAATGAATGACCGTTATGTTTTAGGACAAGCGTATAAATGGTTTTGAGGACCATAAGCTTTGCATAGCTGAAACCTCCTGTGTGTCCCAGTCGCCAGACTGTGCTCTCCATCCAGTCCCCCACTGCACTGAGATGTCTGTTGATGGAATTCGTGCTTATTTTGCGTTCACGTACCTAATGGGATGGTTAGCAAACGTCTTCTGTAGCTCTGGGGAGAAGGTTCTCCATAAATTTGGCATCAAAGAAGAAAAGTCGTGAATGAATGTGTTGCCAGTGTGGCATTTTCTGACTGTGACTGCTAGTTGTGGGCAGCCGGGTGGAGTAAAGTGGGCAGTACTGATGCAAAAAAGGAACAGAAATGAGGTGTTTCATTTCCTGTGAGCCATCCAGTGGGCACTGTGGCGCTACTGCCAGCTGAGTTCAATCCAGATTGGTTCAAATTGATTGTGTCATTAAAACTCTGGGTAGAGCATTCAAATAATTTAGACTAGGACACGTATGTGTGTTTATTGTAGACTAATGGAAAGAGGCAGGCATGGAGATGAGATGGAGTTTATGACTGTAAGAGACACAGTTGGTTCTCACTGCAAGCTGGAACTGTCCCCTTCGCAAATCAGTGCTTATGTTTTGAGCATTAGTTACAGTGCAGTGTCCTTCCTATCATTCAGACACAATTTCTGTTTTACAGACATACAAACCAAACACAGTCACATGGTTTACATTTACCTCAAAATATAACAAGAGTGGGAGGGACCATATACCATTGCTGTCAGATTGAAACTTTGTGGAGAAGGAAAAACTTTCTTTAACTTTCGTAGTATATTAATGAAGCAAAATTTGACCCATTTTGAACCATTTCTCTCCTCATGAAATTTGGACACAGTGTCAAGGTTTTCTTCTGACAGCAACGATTTGTGAATTTATGTTTTCAGGGAATGGAATCCACATCAGTGTTCACCAGCACATTCTAAAGATCTACATATGTTTGAAGCCAAATGTGTAAAAAATGTCTGGGATCAGGTTTTGGCTTTCATATCCCAATCTTATATGGAGCTGTTCTGCCTGAGGAGCTTCACTGATGGGGTCTCAGTTGGAGTGGTGTGAATACACTGATGAAGGACTCAGGTACAGTAACTGTGACGTGTAACAGTACAGTGATCATCATAGGGTGATCCTAAGGGGCTTCACATGTAAATAAAGGAGAACAGGGCATGATGACGTCCATTCCAGATCAAAGTTGAGAGGTCAGAGATCCAGCAGTTCTGATGAAAGTCTCTGGGTAAGTCTCTGTGTGAGCACGGCCTCCCTTAGAAAGTCCACAACTCTCTGAGCCTTAAAAGAACAAACAAAAAACCCCTCCCAAAAAACAACTTCCACTAAACTCTGTGTTTTTTGGTTTAACCAATAACCCGCTGTAGTTTGTCTGTTGGTCGTGCCTGCAGTGAATTTAAGCTGGTTTAAAAGCTATGGGCAGAAGTGCAGGCTCTTGAAAAGCTAATCATTTGTGTTAAAATTTTGTGTGGCAGATGCTGAGAGAAGTTGATGGCCGCAGCATGTTCAACCTAAAGAAAATAAAATGTGAGCATTAATATTCTCTGGATATTTTTAAGTTGCTTTTCAAATTCCTACTTTCTTCATTTTAGCTTCCCATAATGAGGGAGACCGTCGGGTGAAGGTTAAGAGAAAGAAATTATATGCATGAGCAACTGTGAATCAGTGCTGAATAGCTAAGAAGGTTTGGAATATTTCTGTTTCTGGAGCTGAACTCGCAAAGAGTCTCTGCAACAGCACGTAACTGAAGCTGCTGAGGAGAAAACATGCTTCATGAGGCTCTTTTCTTCCTCTCATCTTAACAGACAGCTACAAGTGTCTACCGACAGATGTCTCCTGCATTTGTCTTTAGGCATTCTTGATTAAGACACTTTTGTGTTCACCAGGATGGATGTATTTTGGTTTGACTTCTGTCCTTGATAAGATTCTGTCCCTGATTTGAATTAGTGGTCATTTGAGTGCAGTGACCATTTTCATGTAGTGTCATTTAATGTGGAAAAAAAATCTTGAAAAGTGGAGTCAATCCATAGATGTCTCTTTTTTATAGAAGAATCCGTAACTACTTCACTACTACTTACTTTCTTAAATTCCCCGCCTTATAGCCCTCATTACTCTCTGCTCTACTCTGCCTACTACCGATGGCACCTCATCATTCGTTTAAGAGATACTCCAGATATTACATACCATGATCTCAGCTGGTCAGTGTGAACTTCCATCAAAACAACACCGTATGATTCTCTCGAGTCAGCCATCATCAACCCTCAGAATCACATACATCTGCCGTAAACTCAACACATACTATAGCCATTTATACCTCATACACAATGTCGAATAGTAAAGTGTCCTGAGGACATTCACTCTGAGCACATTTACTCTGAAGTGCTTGGTGTGTATTTTTTGAGGGACCTGGTCTGGGACAGTCTTGGTTTGTAATGTTGGTGAATTGAAGGAACGTTTTTAATTACTGATCCTAGGTCTTGAGCTTCAAGAGTGAAGACATCATCTGGGAGACAAGGAGGGAGGGAGGAGAAAGAATAGTTTTAGTGACGAAAAAAGATGCTGAGGAAGGTAGTAGAACATCAGGGAAAGAATGGGATGATTAGCTAGGAAGTAAACTAAATGAATCGATTGGAATATGACCTTTGACTTGCAGAGACAGCATGTCTAGACTAAGAATGTGCACATTTGTGCTATTAGAGGCTAAATGACAAACTCATGAAATGTGCCCTGCCTCTGAGGCAGTAAAAAAAAAGATAGACAGACTTGCCTCAGACCGCGTTAAAATCCCATAAACCTGCCCTCCTGAGGGAGTGTTTCAAAGAGCCATAGCATGGCTTTCCTTGGGCTTGCTGCCAAGGTGGGCGAGAGCAGAAGCACAAAAGCCATTTGTTAAGGGGCTGTACATTTGTTTTTCAGTGTCAAATCGTACCAAGGGCATCTTGCTGCCACATTCTCCAATTAGCATTTTGGGCATGCCAGCTCTTCTTTCAACTTACTTGAGAAAGGCAGCGATTTAGCCTTGCGTTTGCCCACTCTAGCTTGGAGCCCTATATATTTACGCCTCTGCCATTTACATGGGTTTGTGTTGAAGAATAAAGGACTCCTTGCTTTGAAGATCTATTGTCACTGTGGAAGAGCCCAGTTGATAGAGATATATGCTCTCAACATTTGGACTTTTCCCCGTTTTTCAAAGCCTTCAGCATTTACCTTATAACTCACAAAATAAGATGGCTTAGCCTCATTTAATTAAAAAATTATGGTGCCGCCTAAATCATGCTTGGTAGAGCAGGTAGACGCTCATATTTAGAACACTTATTATTTCAGAATTGATTCATTGCAACTGTAGAGCAAGAACCATGGAAATGAGATGCATCTCGTACAATAATTTCAATATGAAGTAGCTCTACAGTTAGCTCGACATCTTTTGCTGTTGCAAAAACCATGAGAACCAAACTTGAACAAATAGGTAATTAATCATTAAGAACAATTTAAACATTGATGTATGTATATTTAACTGCCAAGAAGACCTGGTTCACTGTATCTGTAATTATGTTGACAGTGAAAGAAAGAAGATCAGCTGTTGCATTGGAAAGCACCTTAGCAAGACTCTTGGTTCACTAAC
Source organism: Hydrocynus forskahlii (assembly GCA_037974365.1). Lineage (NCBI taxonomy): Eukaryota > Metazoa > Chordata > Actinopteri > Characiformes > Alestidae > Hydrocynus > Hydrocynus forskahlii. The sequence goes on along the minus strand of JBBPCX010000028.1, from coordinate 9,067,274 downwards.
CTGCTTCCAGGACTTAATCCAGAGGAATTCATCGAACAGAAAAAAAGTTGACGTCAAATTCATTCCCAAAGTTTCTGGGTGTCGAAAAATAAATGAAACAAAACTTGGTTTGTTGATGCCCAAAAGTATCCCCTCAGAACTCCACTGCGATGGTGCCTTGTTTTCTTTGACAATTTCAGTTTTTTTTTTTCATGCTGGAGAAACCCCTCACCTCCCAACCCTGGTACCCATCACCCTCCCCATAGACCCTTTCACAGACAATTTGAACTTCCAATTAAAGAGTCTTTCTCTTGGGCATAAGTGCCTTTCGGAAAGAGGTGGTCTTGGTTCCTCTGCTGAAGGAGGCACCACCCAAGGAGATCTTGGTCTTGCCACTGGTGACGGTGGAGGAGCCCAAAGTTGTGGTGCTCTTCCCACGAGAGATGGAGGAGTTGCCCATCAGGATCTTGGTTTTGCCCCTCTTGATGGACGTGCTTCCCAGGTTGAGGGCCGTCCTGCCCTCCGTTATGCTGGTGTTACCCATGGTGGAGGAGAACCAACTTCAGATTGAGGACGAGTAGGGGTTCTCCTCCAGCAGCCAGCCTGGAAGGTGTTGATCACGTTGGGGTTGAATGTTGTTTCCTTTCCCTCGGGAAGGTTTTTTCCCCTTTTCTTCCTGATTTCACGGGATGAGGATGTAATGGCTCATCACATTCCCTGGCTGCATACCCCAACGTTCGCAGACAGTGCCTGGCTGGATGTTACAAGATCAGTGTAACAAGTTCTGGGATGGGACCAGAATGCTTAGCGTGTTCAGTGCAACCCCCATGCAGCAGCATAAAGCCCCTTGTTGAGCAGCACGACGTGGGCTCCACAGGGCCACATACCTCCCCTGTGCGCCGTGAATGGACAGAGGCTGCCGTAGGAGGCCGCGGCACTATCTGGGGGCCGGGGGGACAGTAGATGTCATTGTCCCGTTGCTAAGGCGAGGCCGTAGAACACACTGAAGGACACATTGTTGAGGGGTACAATCGGTGGTGACATCACTAAGTTCCTTAGCATTGTTTACCCGTGGAACTGCTCCAGTGGTATCTTGGTTGATACTGTACATGGGTGCTACTAAAAGTGTGATGATGTATGAGGCACAAATAGCTTAGGATATTGTATCATTTGGCTTCATCTGTGTGACCTTCTTTAGCCTTGCAAGAAGATACCAAATATACATTTAAATCTTTTTGAATTCTTAGTTTCACAAAATATTCCAACCTTTTTTTTTTTTTACAAAGCAAGCTCCACTTAGCTTTTATCTTCAGTTACTGAGATGAGAACAGATTTGCTTTACTACATTGAGCAAAATGAACAATGAAACCTATTACAAAGCTTGTATCCATGTTGAGGTACAATTTATTAACAAGAATTGTTAGTTATCCTAGCTAGAAATAGCAGTCAGCCTGTTGCATTAGGATGTGTCTAGGTACCGAATACATGCTATATGTCTTTCAGTGGTTCCACACACTACATGTTTTGGTCATGCCATCTAAGTGTCTGCGCCGTCGCCTTATATGACAAGACCTCCTGAAAAACAGTATCTTGTATCATTGGTTCTCTTGGGACACATGGCCTCGTGGGTGTGTACACATTACACATACCAGCTGGTTCACACTGAAGTCCTGCCAGCATACTGACAGCTCTTGCTTCCAACTTGCTACACAGTCACGACATTAGAAGAATTCCCGTAATCATCACACATCTGAATTTATTTCCTTTAAATCAGCTTAGACTTATCAATCATATTCCAACACAGGAACAAAAATTTCATACCAGATTCCAAGCTGATTAAAGGTACCGTAAATTTGACGCTAGAACTCAAATCTAAGACATGCAAAGCACTTGCATCTCACAGAGCAACTGACCTGCTTGAGCATTCTTTATCCCAAAGTCTGTTTGTCGTGTGCATATGCGTGTGTTCATGTTTATGTATTTCAGTCAGAGATGAAAATCCCAGTAGAGGTTCCATTGAGTTTCTTTGCCTCTTTTGAGGAGCGTTTTTATTACAGTTATTGACTTCTTCCCTTGACTTAAAGTGGCCTTACTTAAGGAGCTAGTGGTCTCTCCGTGTGTAACCGTGGTTGTACCCACCGCAAATGCAGTTTCTCCCCTCCTGAGTTTGGTCTTGCTCCTCGAGACGGCGGTCCTTCCCCATGAGATGGCGTTCTTGCTTCTTAGCAGTTTGGTTTTCCCTTTCGTGAAGGAGGTCTTTCTCAGTAAGATGGATGCTATGCCTGCTGATCTCCGTGAGTCCCTTCTTGATGTTTCTTGCTGTGTTTCTTTTGTTGCGTTCTCATCTGATGTCTCTCTTGCTTTCGGTTTTTTCTTACTCCTCATTCCGAAGATTGTGGTGCTCTTTTCCATCTAAGTAGTTCGGCGCTTGGGCATTAGGGCCTTGCGGAAGGAGGTGGTGGTTTTGCCCCGGCTGAAACTGGCTCTGCCCAGAGAGATGGTGGTCTTGCCTCTCGTGATGGTGGAATCCCCCATGGATGTGGTAGTGACCCCGCGGGTGATAGAAGACTTGCCCATGGTGATGGATGTCTTGCCCCGGGCTATAGAGGAGCCACCCACAGACAAGGCTGTCTTCCCTTCAGTGATGCTGGTGTTCCCCATGAAGGCATGAAGAAAATTCTGCCAGTCTTCTGAATTTTGGTTGTGTGGGTTAGAGCAGTCTCTGCATGCCAGAGCCCTGCAGGTTGGCTGGTGCAGGAACGCCGTGCAGGGTTGGGGGAGATCCACAGCGGCAAAACTGTACCCGGTCAGAGAGCAGCCCTAAATAGATCAGGCGACTACTCGTAGTGTGAGTGGGTGGAGAGAAAGAGTGTGTGGGTGTTTGTGTTTAGGGTATTCTGTCATTTCTGTGAAGCTGATCTTAAAAAAAAAAAGGCAGACACAGAGGTTGGAATGGAACCCAGGCAAATGGACAAAGGTCGTCACGCCGACAGTAGCGTTGCCCCACAAGGACTCTGATTGTGATTGCCGCTGTGGTAATAGGGAAGGACATCTGAAGAGGCACATTGTGTAGCACACAAGACAATTGGGGGTGACCTCAGTGGCCTACTGTGGCACCACTCCCAAAAGCTGCCGGTCCTTCAGAATGGAGAACTGAGAGTGTGTGTGCGTGTGAGAGAGCACTCTGGTTCAGTGATTCTCTGTAAATTCTGTCGAAATATAAATGCTTTTTTATGTGTCTGTTTCAGGTTTTCAGTGAAGACCTTACTGGAGAAGTACACAGCTGAACCCATCGATGACTCATCGGAGGAGTTTGTTAACTTTGCTGCTATTCTGGAGCACATTCTCAGTCATCGCTTCAAGGGTAAGATTATTAACTCTCTTGAGTGAAAGTAACTGTTAATCAAAACACATTAGTACTGTGCAATAATACGTTTTTGTTGTGTTGGGTCAGGTCCAGGGGGCTGGTTCAGTTCAGATGGACAGAGAAGTTTCTGGGACTATGTGCGCCTGGCCTGCAGTAAAGTTCACAACAACTGCATCAGCAGCATCGAGAACATTGAAAACATCAGCACCTCCCGAGCCAAGGCAAGAGTCGCTGCCTCCTCTGCACTAAACACTTTCTCTCCCCTCCTGACTATAATTAGCCATCTCACTTCTTCTTCTGCAGCTTCCTATTCAGCGCCCTGAGGAATAAACAAAAATTCTGCCACTCGCTGTGTAAATATGTCATTTCATGCTTTCATCTGGTCCACTGTGGAATAGCCATGGTGCTGCATTTCAGAACACTCTGTCACTTTTCTCTGGCTTCTTTTCTTGTTCAGTCTTGACTATATGTCAGTTGTCAATTTTCTCTGATGGTCTGTCCTCCTACTTTCTGTAGGGCCGGGCATGGATTCGCATGGCCCTCATGGAGAAGCGTCTATCAGAATATATTGCCACAGCCTTAAGAGATACTCGGACCACCAGGTTAGAATGGTCTTGCATTGTTTATGAATCAGAATCAGAATCAGAAAACTTTATTTATCCCGGAGGAAATTGTTCTTATGTCTGTTCAGACCCTACATGAAAGAAACTACAGCACAAATAACCTCTCAAGAACCTTAGTACTTCAAATAGTACTTCAAAGCATTTTCTGAAAATAGTGTAGCATTGTGTTGCCGGAATTCTTGTGTGAAAAATGTTGTTTTTGGGCCTAGATCACTTTGGCCAGCTATGTGAACATAACTTTGTGTGTGTGTGTGTGTGTGTGTGTGTGTGTGTGGTCTGCAGGAGGTTTTACGATGATGGTGCCATTATGCTTAGAGAGGAAGCTACAGTCCTGACAGGGATGCTGATTGGGCTCAGCGCTATTGACTTCAGGTGAGAACGTCTGTAGAAGTGAACACACTACCTCCACAGACTTTACTGAGAGAGACTAACATTACAGTGCGCATCTACTACTGCCTAATGATTAACACCTCACTCTGCCAAGCTCTGAATCTGAACACCATAGCTGTGAATTACAGAGACACAGGGAGCATTCTAATTATCTTGTCTCCTGTATTTCTCTCTTTCTCGCTCTCTCTTTCTCTTAGTTTCTGTTTGAAGGGAGAGGTATTAGACGGAAAGACGCCCGCTGTGATTGATTACACACCGTACCTGAAATTTACCCAGAGGTGAGAAATGTCATTTCAAATGAAGGATTCCTTCTCCTTCATGCGTGAGTCTGGCTTGTATCAAACCTGACCTCAATGTCTGGGCCCTGGTGACCGCTGTTATATTTTTGCAAGCTTACACATGTGAATATGCTGGCTTTAGCTGGATAGCTTATGCAGTGGATCAGCTGCTACAAAATCATCCACAGTATGACACACGTCAACAAATGAATCAGGTTTACAAATATTTACAAATAGTCAGAAAGACAAATTGAGATGCTATTAAAAGTAATAGCACCTATCAGTAGCTCAAACACTACAGCATTATATTTGAGAGCCCCTTCCCAGCTACAGTAAAGAAGCAATGACACTGTTGCAATGCCTACAAGCAATCTAACAGAGTAATCACACTATATTTTACAGCTGTATGACACTTTTTTATAAACTTGAAAATCATTTAATCCCAGATGTCAGTTTTAAGCAGTTATAGGCATCAAAATGTACATTAAACGCTCTAAATGTTTGTGTCAACACCATAATATAGCAAATCCCCTGAGAGCACTAATAGAAATGGACATTATATCTGAAATCTTTATTACAAACAAAATTGAAATATTCACAGTGCTACACTAGTTTTGTAAAGTGCTTGACAACAGCATGTCTTAAATATTTTAAATAAACCCACTCACCACCCCTGATTCTAACTGCAGGGATGCAGAGATCTCCAGATGAGAACAAATCTAGGGGCATTTCACAGTGCATTTGGCATAAAATCACAGTTAGGCTGTGTGAATCTACAGTGTGGGATAGAGGCAAATCTTATTTATCTTCTGACCTTTTGGTGGAGCTGCTGTCCAAAACAATCAGCTCCTATTCATTTGTTAACAAGCAGTAAAATGAAACAGATGCCGAAGGTTAAACCTAATATTTTTATTTGAAAAAGGGTTAGGACTAGCTATTCTAACCCATTCATACCATCCACCCCTGACCAACATCATCTGCAAAGATGCTGTTGATGACAATTGTGAAATCTACGGTGGCTTGCAAAAGTATTCAACCCCCTTGGTGCAGATTTGTGCAAATATTTTTCCATTCTGTGTTTTTAGTGTGAACTCTTATACTGTAACAATACATTTCCAAAGTCAGAATGAAACATTTTTCTGCAGATATTTAACTAACAAACAAAAACTCAAAGATAGGGTTTGCATTAGTACTCAACGCCTACCCGTTAATACTTCGTAGAGAAAGCTTTTGCTGCAATAATAATCGTAATTCTTCCATAATTCATCAAGCACATCAATGTCACTTTGAAATTAATAGTATTTGTGAAAAGTTCTTAATAATAAAGTCTCTTACAGCTATTTTGATTCATGTGTTTGCCATCCATTGTGTATCTGTACTGATAGTGTTTGTATATTTATTCTGCCATTATGAGTATCTGAGTGATGCTGTTGCTATGCTTGCTCTGTAGCTATGACTACCTGAGTGATGAGGAGGACCGGCACAGTGTGGACAGCAGTGCGAGTGAGGACAGTGTGGCTGAGCATCCGTACATTCCCCTGGTCACAGATGAGGAGAGCTGGAGTACCAAGTGCCGCAAGATGGAGCAGAGGTTCAAGATAGTCTATGCTCAGAAGGTGAACACACAAAACACATGCCTGCATGTACATTTATTTCCGTAATCACACATTTAAAAAGGGACAAAGTAATAACTCTTCAGTGTTGCAAAGGGCACATATACACTATATGGACAAAAGTATTGGGACACACCTCTTCGTTTTTGGCCCTTTACTTCCAGAGAAGGGCAATCTTAATGCTTCAGCAGACCAAGACATTTTGGATAACGCCAGCTTTGTGGACACAGTTTGGGGAAGAACCTTTTCTATTCCAGCATGACTGTCTCCCAGTGCACAAAGCAAGCTCCATTAAGACATGGTTGGATGAAAACTTGACTGGCCACACAGAGCCCTGACCTCAACCCCATCCAACACATTTGGGATGAACTGGAACAGAGATTGTGAGCCAGGTCTTCTCGTGCAACATCAGTGCCTGACCTCATAAATTCTGTACAGAATGAACGAGTAAAGCCTTACAAGAAAATTGGAAGATGTTACAGCAGAAGGGGGTACCAACTCCATATTAATGCAATATCATTAAAATCCCTTTTGATGTTATAGTCAGGTGTCCCAATACTTTTGTCCATACGGATTTGTGTGTGTGTGTGTGTGTGTGTGTATTTTATTTGTGATTCTAATCAGGGTTATCTGGAAGAGTTGGTGCGGTTGCGAGAGTCACAGCTGAAGAATGTGGAGACAGAAAATAAGAGACTAAATGCTAAACTGGAGGATCTGCAGATCCAGAGCCAACAAGAGAAGAAAGAGCTGGAGGCCATTATACTGGAACTACAGGCACAACTGTACATACACATTCAAAATATCTGTTAATGTACATATTAATGATGCACTATAAACAGACTTATGCTCCAAACATGGATCAGCAATGGGCCAGTTTAATATTTTTATAATAAATTGTAAAAATAGACTCCAGAACCCACCTGGTTAGGATAAGCAGCTCAGATAATGGGCGGATAGATAATTAAGCGTGACACATTTTGATGTAGCATTTTAATTGATTTATGATATTTATATGGGCAATCATTTATTTTTCCATTATTTTTATAGGGTTCAAGTGCCAGTTTGGGCCAAAAAATGTTAATTATATTATTATGGCTTTGGCTAATAGAAAGTACTGGAAAGGTTTTATGTGTCCATTTAGGCCACGTAACTTAGTCTTTGGATTTATAAAGGGCAAATAACAGTAGTACTGCCTAGTGATTGTTATATCTAAATAAAGTTAAATCTCCAGCTCTACCCCTCGCTCCGACAACCTCCCCCCCCAACAAAAATGTTCAGCACTCACTGTGTGACAGTCATTCTTTCAGCTATGTGCTTAATACATGCATATGATTAATACATAAACATGCAGTCCCACATACAGAAAGACATGCAGTGCTATAAACATTAAAATAATAACACCATTACTCTCTGTGGAATGCATCTTATGCATGCCATTTTCTACCCCCATAGTCACGTGATCTCTCTCTCTCTCTCTCTGTCTGTCTCATTCTGTTGGCCTCCTGTGTACTGCAGGACTGGTGTCATTCCATGTGAATCTGCCCATTTGCCAAAAGACCAATCAATTTCATTAGTCAATCGGTGGCCATCTACACGGGCTGCCAACAACCAAGGAGATGTAAAACTATTTCGCCGGTAAGTATGTGGAATCGGAGAGTGCAAATACACAAAATGCATTTGTCTGAATTTTAAGGGTTTATAAAATATATGTTTTAGGTGCAGGCTTTACATACGTTACACTTTATACATGAAATAGCAGTGTTATTAATGCCACTTTGACTGTATCAGCTGCTTTTGTTTTCAAAATGTTGCTATGCCCAAAATGGTCACGAATAGATACACAGCATTTTGAAATTAAAGTTGTGAATAATTTCATATTTTCTGTGTTTATTCATTTGTTTAGGAGAAGTTTTCACAGTTTGACCTTTTCTAGTGACATCAATCTGAATTCAAAAGATTCCCTTAAGAGGGAGGAAAAGCAGAATGGAGAGACTGCCTGGTGCTCAGCAGGTAAACACACACACACACACACACACATACACACACACATTTATATTCTGGCCTACAGAGACCCAGTTTGTTGTAATAAGCTATCAGCTGTATCACTGGCTGAGTGGGTGATGGATTGCAGGTCTTCCAGTTACACTGTGGGTGAGAACACGTGTTTCTAACATATGATGTTGTTGTTTTGTTCTTTTTTTTTTCTTTCCTCTCTTTTCCCAGCCAAAGACACCACTCCGTCTATGCTGGGCCTGTGTGGTTCTCTGGCCTCTTCCCCCAGCAGCAAGTCTCTGGCCAGCCTCAAATCCAACGAGTATTTGGTCAACATCAGCACAGAGCCCAGTCCTGCTCTGTCCCCTAGCTAGGGGGGTCAGAGTTCAGCCTAACGAGTGAAAAGAAACATGACCCCTACCCTCTTTTCAACTCTCTTCACCCCCATTCAGACTCATCAGAATCATTCATCATTAGGAAAGAGCCTAACTGCTCTGGTCAGGGATGCCTTTCTCAGTCTTTACTGAGAAAGTATTGAATTTTAGCGTGAACGGTGTTGTATCCTCTTCCATCTCTAGTAAATTTGTAGTAATTCCATATAATCTCCCTTCATCTCTTCCATCCTCCACATGTCAGAATGATCATAAGATGAGAGACAAGAGGCGAGAATGAATTTGTGCTCATTTGTCTGCATGAGAACTGACCTCCATCCAGAATGACTGTAAATGTCTTCACCTGATGTGCTTGTGCCACCTACAGTTATGCCTGGCGTTGTGTGTGTGGGCAGCAGCAAATGTAAAATTAAAATGTAGACCTTCTAATAGCTCTCCTATGTTTGTACAGCTTTGATTGGCTTGATGAGTTGTGCTGCTTCATTTGTACGTTATACATTGATCAGCCGTTACATCGAAACTGCCTAATGTTCCAAAGGTCCCCCTGGCACCAAGACATTAGCAGCGGATCCTGTAGTTCTGAAAGTTGCGAGGTGGGGCCTCCATAGTTCAGACTAGTTTGTCCAGCACATCCTCACTGCTCAATCTGACTGAGACCTGGAGAATCTGCAGACCAGAGAAACACCTTGAACTCTTCGTCGTATTCCTCAAACCGTTCCTGAACTATTATTGCAGTGTGGTCTGCAACAGGGTTTAGGTAAATGGTATCAAAGTAATATCCACATTAATGTCAGAGCTCAAGGTTTCCCAGTGGAACATTTTGGTAGAAGACGGGTCAGCATGGGCACTCTGACCGTTCTGTAGCTTTAAGGCCCCATACAGAAAAGGCTGTGATACTTTGTGTATTGTGACACCTTTATATCATAGCTGGGATGAAGGTTTTCAGCAATTTGTGCTACTGCTCTTCTGTGGGATTGGAACAAATTGGACAGCCTTTGCTCCCCACACGCATCAGTGGGCCTTGGGCCCCCATGACCCTGTCTCCGGTTTACCTTTTGTCCTTCCATGCAACACTTTTGTTGGTTCTGACCACTTCATGCAGGGAACACCCCAGAAGACCTGTAACTCTGGAGAAGCAACTAGTTGTCACAATCTGAACCTAGCTAAAGTTGCTCAAGTTGCCCATTTTTCTTCTTTCAAACAAGCCAAGAACCAAGAGTGTTCAATCACTGCCTAGTATATCCCACCCTTTGACAGAGGCCACTGTAACAAGCTAATCAGTGTTATCAATTTCACTAGTCAGTGATTTTTAATGTTTAATGGCTGATTGGTGTAAATTTTATGTTGTGGCAGTGCTTTCATTATTTTGGGAATAAAATGATCCTCCTTTTGGTTATCTCAGTTCATATTTGTGTGCATCTGTTTTTACTTGTAAATCACTGAAATTGATGTGTCTGGAGGGTTTTTATTTTCTAAAATAATCACTCAGTTGCTAACTTTTGGACTAAAATTTATCTGAAATGCAAGTCTATGGATGAATTAAAATATGTAAACTGACTGGGTGAATTTGCACGAACTGTTTGGTCCTATTACCTTGAGGGAAGGGACCTCTGGTGGACTGTCCTTGTTATTGACATCAAGCTGTCCATATTGTTTTATTTTTGTGCTAAGTTTGCAGAAAGCAAATGGCTACACGATGTAAAATAAATCATGTTTTGAGGACATTTCAAATTTGATAAGAATGAAATACACACCAAAAACTAACCACTAAGAATATAATATATAATGCCATAATTGGCAATTATCTTTCTATTTAAACCCTGCCTTCACTTACACAAGCTTGGAGGAAAAAAAGAAGCAATATTAATACGTGAATTTATAAGGATTTTAGAAAGATCTCCACTGATCCACAAGCATGTTTTAAACTCCAAACATGAGTTTTAGTCGTGTGGGCGGGGACAGCTGTAGGGTAACACCCACCTGAGACGATCGATACTTGCAGCGTCCAATAGGATGGAAGTAGTATCTCTCAGCAGCCAATCAGATTGAGAGCATGTGCTTGGGCACGCCCTCTCCAGCACGAGTATGTAGACTGTTGTCAGATAGTGAAGAAACTGGCAGGAGACCAACAATGTAGAAGAGCTCCACAAAACTAATATGTTCAGGCCAGGCTCCACTAAAAGGTCGGTGCGTTCATGTTTGGGTTGCTTACGGAGAGGTATTCCGTAAGAAAAAGCCACAGTATTTTCATTTTTTTTTAAGTTTTTGCTTTTAAAAAGAAGTTTTGGGGGAATAATTATCTTCACAAAAGAAATTAGCTGGCTGCTAGCAAGTGAGCTAGCATAAACAAACCAGATATCTCTTTGTATGGAGGCATCGAGAGAACTTCAGTAGCTGAGGTCTTGAGACACATATCTGGAAACTTGGGGGATTCTCAGACTTTGTAAAAGCCCATAACAAGAAAGAAGCGTGCTTTTGGGGGGATGTCGTGCTGGAGTGGAAAGGCCCGGGGGGGCAACCAGGGTCTTCAGCCTCTCAGAGCCACTGTTCCCTTTCAACTCCACAACAAAACCCCACCACGTTGCTGCAGAGATACACTGTCAGGTATGGGTATGGACAGAGCTATTTAACTTTTTAAAACCTGCATATTAACATGTTAAAACATCATTAAAATATAATTTTCCATGAGCTCTATACTCTCATGTCCCACAGTGGCTTGTTCTGGACTAAGCTATTTTTTTGGTTGAAATGCACTGTATGCATAGTATTTTTCCATTTTAGTTAACTTTTCTGAGGAAAAAATGGTCACAGCACTCTTCCTTTATGTGAAACCACTTTTGTGTCAAAAAGAAACCAAGAAGTACATGCCATTGAAGTACTAGGGTTCTTGAGAAGGCACTAAACTTAGTGCCCAGTGTTCAGTGTTCAAAAAAGCAAAACTGCCAAAAAGAAAAGTAGCAGGAAAAGAGCAATGCCCTTTGTTGACAATATTTTAGACAAGAGTCATGCAAGGCTGCTGCAGAAAGAGATTTCCCACTATGGCACCTTATTTGGGTGTAGTATTATACATGTTTTGGTTTTGCATGCAACATGAACCCAATCAGGAACTCTCCAGTCTTGGGATGAGGAGTTAGTGCTGTTTGGGGGTTGAGATCTCAGGATTGAGGATTGCTGGTTTTAGGTGTAATCCAGAAAATGTTGGTAGTTTTTTATTCCTTGTTCCTTACCATTATTCATGTATTTATTATCACTGTATTTGTACAGTGTACAAAGTATACATATAAAATAACATATAGAAGTATAACAGGTATATTAATTAATGATAAATACATTGGCATGGGAAAGAAGGAAGGCATTGTGTGTATCAGATTTTATGTTGTCTAACAACAGCAGCAATGCAGTATTAAGTATGCCATTAGTGCAAGCATGTCAATAAAGTGCAGTTAAGGTAACCGCTTTGCATGGTTATGTTGTATGATAGCGAAATGTACCCTCGTGGGCCTTCTTTTTGTTTAACTCAAGGCTACTAACAGCATGTGGCTTGATTTCTCCACTAAGGCTTTTAGGCCCTGTTATGGGCCTCTGGTTTTGTGGAAAGCTATTAGGACTAGAAAACACCAGTTATTTACTTTTGCATGAGAAGGGTCATAAAATCTAAAAACAGACTGGACAAGTCACCACACAGACTAAAGCCTAAAGTGACTTTTCAATGGTGAATCACCATTGACAGCACAGTTTAGTCCCAAAACTAGGCTTAATCTATGTTTGATTCTTAGTTTAGGATACTTGGGCCCAGTTATTTGGTCATCAGAGGGTTAAAATTTTCGAAGCATTGTGTTTATTGACCAGGCTTTTGTAAAGTGTTTGGTCCCATCGAATTTTCCATCAGGTGAGAAGCAGTGTACATTAGCACGTTTGGCTGTTGGGTTTCTGCTCTGCTCATGGCTGAGCTGTGTGTGTAACTCAAGTCCATGTGCCAGAGCGTGTTTATTTTAGTAGCCAGCTTTCTGTGCTCATGGGCAATGGAGCTGTTGGGGGGTGGGGTGTGGATAAGTTGAGCAGTGCAGAACAGTGAACCAGGTTTTTGCAGTGTTTTGCAACCTACTCGACACCACATGCTTGAGGTTTAACATCTGCTGGTGAGGCCGGAGCTCTTAGCACGTTTTCAGCAGTACAATGAATGAGGCCATGGTGTGACACCAAAGGCTGGTGGTGTTGTGGTGGAGGCTAAATATCAAAGTGGCAGAAAAGAGCTGGGTCTTTCTGGGTCAAATCACTGGGCCTAAACAGCACCCGTATGAGAAACTAGAGACAGTGTGTGGTATGAAGTCATGTCAAAATTGTGTGTTTTTAATGCTTTCTTGAACTCCAAAAATCTACATTTGTAACAGCCAGTCAGGGATAAGTGGCTGCTGGGAAGATGGCTATTCATGACTTTTGTTAACCGTGACAGGCACTGCATGCTAGTAACCAGACCAGGGCCCATATTTATTATCTATCTCAAGAACACTGATCTAAGATCAGGTCTCATCACTTCTGTGGACTATGCAGACCTCAACTCAGCATTCTTAGTTTCAGACATTTGATAAACATGGGTTTCAAAACCTAAATTTGTGCGTTAGAAACATAAGGTGTTAAATGTTGCTCCAAGATTTCCAATTAGTTTTTAAAAGTAAAGTTCCTCAAACAGTACTTTCTGATGCACTGGCTCCAAATATATGGGGATAACAATGGATGTGCCTAAAATCACATCAGAGACATAAAAGCGGTATGAGACATAAAAGCAAGAAAGTATGTCTGTTGTCAGAACAAATCCCGGATTCTCCATTTTTATATTTTTCCAGTTTTTAACATAATTTGAAAGTATTGGCTGTCATTCACACTGTTAAAGATTTATGACGAATGGACCAATAAAAATGGTCCAAAATGTGTTGAATAAAATCTTGTTACATTAACCTACATTGAAAATGTTGAATTTTTCCTTCTTGTGTAAAGTTACATAAAAGGTTTTGTCCTGACACCAACAATATTGCAAATATCGAAGGATATATTGTGTTGGCATACAGTATACTTAGTTTTTTAAATATGGAAATCCCAGTGGTCTGCATTAACATTGGGGCTCTTTATCACTTTACCACATACTTTTCAAAGTGGTTATTCTGCAATGTGCCTCCGTGTCTCTCCAGTTGAGTGTAAGACAAAGGCTCGTCCTCCGAAGCCGACCCTGCGACGGACTCTTTCTCTGGACACGCTGGTGGGGCCGTACCTGCAGGGCCACTGGCCCAAACAGCCAGAGAGTCAGAATGTAACCTGTGTCAACGACAAAGCCACACAGGTAACCCATCCACTTTTACTACACAAAACCACATCAGTTTGCTACACACAGAAAAGGTGTAAGCCAAAGTGTTGATTTGATCTTTAGAGAGTAATGCGTAATGGGCCTGATTTCGGTTTTGGATGATGTTGGTACTCATAATACCTGTAAAATTTACATAAATCTTAAATCTGTTAATTTATAAAACAAGAAGCCTGGTTGTAAACCGGACATTTTCTTCTGAGGGGTTGGGGTTGATCTTGAAGAAATTTTAGAGAAAACTCAGCTATGAGGAGCAGCCATGTTGTTCTTTCTAAATGGCTTCCACATGGGCTTGAAGGGCTGCACAGAAATGACTGGCGGATTTCTGCTCTGTGAAGTTAACAAAATGTCTAAGAACCCCCCTGCTGGGATGCTCTATATAGCGGTCACTAGTATTTTTACGGTCCTTTTCTGATGGACAGGTTTATCTAGTTTTGTGGTTGAAACCAACCAAAATTAAACTTTTTTTTACTCCAAAGACATTTTGTTTTATTTTCTAGCTCTTCTGTCACAACTGCACAAACAAATGTGACCTTTTGCAGAGGTGGCTGTTTACGGCATTGAAATTAGTTTTCGGGGGAAAAAGATGATCTTGGGTGTGAAGAAAAATCTCATGGCAGGAGTAAATGAGCTAGATTGTTGGCTTGTTTTACTTAAATCGAAGGTAAACTTGCACAAACATAATGTGCCCTTTTGTTTTCTTCAGGGTTCAAACTATTACCCTGACCTAAAGTCTTACATTTAGACGGCAAGTCCTACTATGTTTAATTCAAAGACAGAAACAGGCAGCCAAAGTAATCTAAAAGCTACTGCAGAGTGGCCATGAAGCACAGCTTTGCCACATGGGATAAACGTCATCGTTTTCCATGTTGCTATTTATTATTTATTTATATAGATTTAACGGAATATGTAAAGATGCTTATATGATGAAATAAACTAAAAGGTGTGTAACATTTTACCCTTTTTTTAAATTTTGTAAGAAAAATCCCTTAAACCTTTTTATTTATGTAGCGCCTTCATCAAACCCAAGGTCTCTGTGAAAACTGAGCATTAAGTAAAACATAAATTATCAATAATTATCAGTATTGAATGAACTCAAACATTTTGATATTTTTGTCGCACTCATTTATTATGGGAATACTTCACAATATTTTTCACAGTACAACATATTGAAGCATTGTTTTCATGCATCATTTCACATTCTATGCTGCACTAAATCCAGTTAACCAGAACTAACTGGGGTCTCTCGGTAATGAAATATACACCTGGTCAGTGTTGTAGAAGTATTGCTATCCACTGTATGCACAGAAAAGCTATATGCGCAATAACAATCGTTATATTGCCTACGTGGAAAGTTCTTCTATCCACACTTGCGTCATTTTAAACATGCCCGTTAACTCGGGTCCATTGTAGTGTCTGTGCTGTTGAAACACACGCTGCCCCCCCGTGAACAGGGGTTTGTTCAAGCTTGCAGTGTCGCTCAGCAGGCTACTGGTGACTGGCCAACCAGAAAAGGAAGGTTTTGTTTATCTTGACCTTCATGGTCTTCGCTTAGCCTCAAGGCACTCATGTATACATACATATACACACTCACTTGGAGTGTTTCACCAACCCACATATTCAAACTGCTCTTTCATATTCCCGTGATCTTTTACACCACCGATGTGATGATGAATGAACTTTACTGCTTTCTCACCCTCAACACAATTCCTAACTCCACCCAGACCTTGCACACAAATGACTACATGCAGATAAAACCAGTGCAACAGAAGAGCTAAAGAGCACTTCTCAGTTCTATTGTATCAACTCTCACACCCCCACACCCTTAAAAACCCTGTCAACCTTCTTTTGGGGCCTCTGAAACTTTACCCCAGTCATCTAGATCTGCTTCTGGACCCAGATACTGCTGGTCTGTTTATAGACGCTGATCCCATGATCAGTCTCCTTATTTTATTAAGGCCTGGCTCAGGGGTTTGGCTGGACGCAGAAAAAAGGTTTAAATATAAACTCAGTGTAACCCTGGCATGGTGTCGGGGACGTGACATTCCTCCACATGTCCCACCGCCGGATCCCCTCCAGACCCACTTATGAGGACAGTTTGCAACCTTGCTCTCTCATGATGCAGCCCTAGAGGGGATGACCCCTTTCTTGCATGTTAAATTTATATGCTGATGGCTGCATGCCTCGACCTCCTCAAGAAGCAATGCAAGAATGTCCTGTGACAAGATGCTGCCATACCAGAGGGAGAAGGACCAGATCCATGCTGTGTTTTGTACAGTGAGGACCCCCCATGCTGAGAGGTTGTCTGCTTTGAGGCCACGGCTGCAGAACCCTTTGAGAGGAAACGGTGACCAGCAAACTGTCTGGGGTTAAGTGTTTGGCGGAATCTGATCTGAAGGAGAAGGCCACCTGTTGGGAAGTTTCTTGGTTCGGAAGGAGAAGATATAACTATCATCCTCATATTCACTGACACGCACACACATTCACACAGAGGAAGTGTGATGCAGCTGTAGCAGAGTCACGCTCATATCGGTGCAGCTAAACGGTCGCAACGCTAAAGGCTCGGTGTTTTTCTGACAGACCCTCAGCCACTTCCTCCCAGAGTGTCATCCGGGGTCTGTGGCTACAAACCGAAGGCACGGGGGGTGTCTCATGGCGGTATGGATATGCATGTGTGTGATGAAAGATAAAATTGAGAGTGTAGGATAAAATAATGCATCTCCAAATGTTTAACTATGACCAATTATTATGTGAACATAGATAATGTAAATATGGAAACAACACAAAGAGGAGCCAATTGGATGTCAGCTCATCATCTTATTTTATTAATGTGTGTTTATCAGTCGTTCATATTTTATTTTTTCTTCTATTCTTTCTTAAATGCACATAGTTCTGGACTACATTTTCTTATCAGAGGAGAATCTCTTTAGAATACCGTGTAGTTTGGGATTATGCCTAATCCCCTGGGAAAACAACCCTATGCATACATTGATGTCCATACATCCCTTCTTATTAATGGGTTCAGATACTTTAAGGTGGCCCCATTGCTTGTAGATACCCAGTTAGTGTAATCCTCACTAAAAAATACACAACAGGATGTTCTGAGGCTGCCACACATGAGCCCAAAGAAACCATAACCAAGTGCTGGCTGGAAGGGTGTAAGGCCCCGAGCATTTGGGTGTGGAGCAGAAAAGCTCCGTCTCGTGGTGTTTGTGATCCACAGATAATCCAAGATCACTGCCTGTCCTCACTCGTGGTTGAATACAGTCAAATCCTTGTAGCAATGTTTCAACACTAATGTGTAAAGCATTCTCAGAAGAGTGGAAGCCATTACTGCAACAGAGTGGGAACAAACTCACTATTAGCACACTTGATTTCAGAAGAAATGTTGGATGATTGTGTCTATGGGCATTCAGAAACATTTTTCCTTTTTCCATGAAATATGTTTTTGGTCCTTGTGATAAACGTTCATTTTCATAGTCTTTTTAAAATGTGGTACTCTTGTGCATGTGTTTTGTCCACTCTAACTTGTTCCCAAACCTGAGAAAAGCTAAATGTCATGTTAAATTAAGTGTATAGTAAAACGCTGGAGTATATATTTGCCATTTCACCCATCATTTGTTGCTATTAAGAGGTTTGCCTGCAGAAATGGGACAGAGGGTGCAGATGAGCACAAAGTGCAGTATTTTTCTGTCATGCTAGTCTAGGCACATCTGTTTGTGTGAGTGTTTCACAGGTGTTAATAGCAGGTGTGTTGCATGCTCTTCGTGACATATTCAAATGCAGTCTCTGGGGTGAGGAAACCTTTTTCAGTTCCATCCAAAACCAGAGTAAAAAGAGGTCACAACCCCTTCAGTCAATGAGTTACAACTCTTTTAGTAAAATGATGTGGAACCTGCTGCAGGCCTCCTCATGAACTGGTGCATTGTAGTAGATCCACAGTGATAAACTGCGCTGGCAGGATTAGACATGCTGTGCCGTAACTTGTTCAGCAAGTAATTACAAAAAGGTGCACTGTATAATATGTCAGCCCATTTTGAACTGAAACCGGCGGTTATGTTTGATGAAGAAACACAGAAATCAAAAACCAAGCATTAGGTGGTTGTCTGTGTATATGAGGAGGAGAAGCAGAAAAAAAACTCGAATCAGCACTTTTCTTATGAGTAAGAAATGTCAGTGTGACTAATGGTTTGAGTGGGCTTTCATACATTTTACTTAATCCACAGGTTAAACTCTGGCTCATTTAAAAAAATATTTGTTCATTAATAGTAGGGTGAATGTTGTATTGCTGCACTACTGTTTGTAACAGCTGTGTAGTTGTGTAACATGTATTAAAATGGATTAACAGACCTTTGATCAGTCTGTGTAAACATCTTTGTCATTCTTTCTTTGTACCTTTTCCTCTTTTCCTATTTTTGTACCTTGTGTTCATTTTTTACTCTTTCTTTCTTTTTCTTGTTTCCTTTTTTCTATTTTTCTCTTTTTCTTTATTCCTTTTGTCATTTATTTGATATTTCTTTCTTTCTCTCTTCCTCTTCCTGTCACTCTCTTTCTTCTTATAGACCCCAAGTTCCTGGACTGAGGAGACTCGGGGCAGAAGAGGGGGAGTGGGGCACAAGCGCTCGGCATCATGGGGTAGCGCTGAGCATCTGAGAGAAGTCAGTGCTTCTCTGTTTATACCAGAACATATTTTGAAAAATCAAGCTTAGTATTGTGTGTTCAGAATACAGAGCATTCAAATGTAGTAAAATGTGTATAATACACTGACACACTCCTACAGACAGGGGATCAAAAACTGTTGCTGCATATACAAAAAGGTACACATGGTGCAGTATAGCACAATGGAGAGAAGTGGAAAAGGCAGGCATTACTAACTTGAATAGATTTCCCAAGGTATCCAATGTACATGGATGTAAGTATGTACCACAGTACATCACAAAAAATACATGAGTAGTTTATCTAGTGACTATCAGTACTGTTTAAATTCCTGACTCAAAATAAATTTTCTTCTTGTGAACTTTTTTTTTGTAGTTTTTATTGCCGTGTTGGAAAATGAATAGCTGAGCCTAGCATGTTAATCTGGAACACAGCACATGTCTGCTGTTTCTCATATCTCCTCATTCTCTGTCAGGTTGCTAAGCTAAGGCACTCGCTGCAGAAGCGCTCCAGACATGCACCTCCTGCTGCAGGCTTAGACCGCCCTCATCAGCCCCCACCTACCATCCACATACACTCACCCGGAGCCACACAGGTAAAAATATACAGTACCTCACACATTCACTATGCACACCCTTCAGCATGTACACTACTCTGTATGTCAGCAGAAAAGAATGCGTATGTGCATGCATGTTTTGCTTATGTTTAGTTCCGGGACATGAGATGTTGATGGTGTGTGTGTGTGTGTGTCTGTCTATCTTCCTCTGTGGTATGACATTCAGAAAAGCAAATTCATCTAGCAACAGAGATTTAAATAGAGCCTGACTTATCTTGGCACATGGTTTAACTGAGCCACTGTAATTGAAATTGTGAACACAGATACACGTAACTGGCAAATTAACACCAACAAGTGACTCTTCCCGTGTGGTAAGCATGCATGGGCATGTATGTTGTAGTTTAAAATTTTAAATGCAGTGTATTTCATTCCAAAAAGCATTTCAAATGCTACATTTGTATTAATTGTATAACAGGCTTGAATGCTCATACACCAAATGAAATACATTTAAAATGTGACCTACATTGAGTTTCTTTTAATGTGTGTGGAAAAAATGTTCAGCATATCTTTGTAGAGAAGTAGAATATTTTAATTTGGCATGTTAGCACATGTACATTCAGTACGCCCAAAGCAAAATCTGTTTTTCTGTTTTTTCAAATAAAAATGCCCTGTTTTCATATGTCCATATGTCCTATTTTTAATCATTTAAAACATTTCCTCTTTAAAAAGGAAAAAAAGGACGTAACAGTTGCTTACGATTTGATTCCCAATCCTGAGTTCAAAATTTGATATTATTAAGAATTTTTAATGAAAACAGATTATGACTCTTCTCAGCTGCTGAAGTAACTTGCTGATTGGTGCTGGTCTTGAAACATTGTTGCAGTCTTTGATGTTGAAACAATGGACTTGCATTATACGACAATAGCAAGCCAATTCTCCAAGATGCATGCAGTTGCATTTTTCCTTTACGATAACACATTGTCACTGAATTTCCTCTAGTTCCTCTCATTCTCATTGACACATTTCCTTTCTTTCTACATCTTTTACTGTCTCAGATATTCTCTGTGTGTGTGTGTGTGTGTGTGTGTGTGTGTGTGTGTGTGTGTGTGTGTGTGTGTGTGTGTGTGTGTGTGTG
>JBBPCX010000028.1:9029100-9046837 GCA_037974365.1 Hydrocynus forskahlii | reverse complement strand
TATATAGATATATATAGATATAAATGCTGGACAACAATCAAAATTTTTAATTGATTAAAAATTGCATTGTTATAGGCATTCATACTATTCAAAAGTAGTGTATTGCATACTTTTATTTTTAAAGTAGTGCTATATGAACATAAGTGCAATAATATTTGGTTTGGAAACACTTTAAATAAATAAGGTGCTTTTTAACAGCAGTGTTCCCTTTAACACAGCTGCAGTTCAAATATTTCTTAAACATCAAGGTAATCAAATCAAATATAAAAACAAAGCTACTTGCCTCTGCAGGGCATGCACGTTTTATCTAGTTTATTATAGAAAAACAAGTTACCCTCAGAGTCCAGAGCATTGTAGCAGTTGTAAAGGGGGACCAACTCCATATGAAAGCACAAGCACAAAAAAAGCAATATATATAGATCCCAAACTTCACAAATGTCCATTTTATACCTTTTTTTATACCTTCAGACCTTTTAATATCACTGTTTCTGTGACTTTTTGACCTTTTGGTGTGTGACCTGTGCTGTTTTCTCTCTCTCTCTGTCTGTGCAGCTCCTGTCTTTGACCCTGGACGGTCTGACAGGTGTGGCTCAGGATCACATGAGGGGCCGTTACCAGACAGGAGCCAATCACATGATGTTGAATGTGAACCTGTGGTCTACACTGGTGTTGGGCTTGAGTATGTCCCTGCAATACTGCACAAAACTTTACCATCAGTGTAGCCAAGCAATGTAGACCTAGTAGATCTGCTGTTTTACATTACTGACCGAAATAGGGCTGCAGTAATTAGCCTACAAATGTTGACACAGATTTTTATTAAAAAAAGAAGACAGTGCCATGTAATACAGTTAGTATCACAGGGTAATGACGTTGTTATAAAACACGCAGTCACTTCACCATGTTGTACTACATCAGTCCTCCTTTAGCTTGACTTTCCTTCAAAGTTTAGTTCCAGACCAGTTCTAAAATGCTGCCCACTCAGTACCTAATACCAATGCACCTGATCCAGCCAATCAAGGAATTCTGATGAAGAAGGTAAGCTGGAGTAGGTGTGGCAGGTGGTGGCGGGAACTAGGCAGGGTAAATAAATTAATATAAATACTTAACACAATACTGCTCTGATGCAGTATTCAGATAAGGGTGCAGTTGTGTAGGACGATTTTAAAACTAATGTAATTTCAGTTTATTGATAAAGAAAACATGTCACAAGTTTGGTTTCTTGTTGATTAGATCAAATGTGTAAGTGAAGTAAGTTTGTCATTTCAACCATAAACACATTATACAGTGAAATGAAACAATGTTCCTTCATGGTCCAACACAAGAACAAAAACAGAACACCACAAGAATACAAATGTGCATAATGTAACCCTATCACAGACATACCTAGATCTATTCAAGGAGATGTCATGGACCTCGTTGCCAGAAAGCGTAAGAAAAAGGTGCAGTGCAGGTTTAGAAGGAAACGGAGAATTAGCCAAGAATAATACAAGTATTTATACCCATGGTTCGAATTACAGGGGGTACTGTATCAAGACCCCCCCCCCGATCAAGACCCAGACCCCCCTGCCACCCAAAGAGACAAAAAATAGCAGTTTGGGGGGGTTCTTAACAGTGTTATGAAGGCAGTACCCCCAGTTATGGAGGGGTAGTTCACACTGCTTATACCATTGCATTGCAAGTGAAAATAAGTATACACTCACTATGGAGAACGCACTTAAACATGACATTTTTTTCTGCACATTTTAGTTCAGTGCTTTGTCTGATCTTAAATTGACAAATGCAGTTATTGTGCAAATGATTAAATACAATGGAAATGAAATGAAAAAGAAATGAATGAAGACTATGACTAAAGAAATAAAAAGGAGCACTCACTTTACCTGCCTTTGAAGTAAATATAAATTGAATGGTGTAATTAGAGGTTAAATTAAGCGGTGAATATTTGGCGATTTTCAGTGGTTCAGTGTGACGGTGGTTAAGCCTGTCATAAGTCTGGCTCTACAGAGTGTTTTTGAATGCTGAGTGCTGTTGCACCGTAAATGTTGTGCCAGTCTGCAGTTTCTGGGAGTGGTGTTTCCCTGAGGTACATTAATGCAACAGTAAGTTACACAAGGGAATAGTTATGTTATTCTGAAATTACTGTATTAATTGTAGTAACTGTGTTACTGTATTAAACCTCTAATAGTACCACGGTTGGGAAATTCACAAGTAGGCCTTTGGGTGGGACAAATGTGGAAAAAATAAAAAAAGAACACTATGCAAACCATCAGAATCATTAAGATGTACAGTATACACAATGCTGGGTATAAATGCTATAGTGAAGTGAATGACTAAACAGAAATGGTGGTTAGAAATATGTTACTGCTCATAATAGAGATAAGTATATAAGTAATATTGACATAAGTAGTGCTATTGCTTAAGTAGACTATTGCACGTAATAAGATATTGCACGTTAAATGATTTGGCACCCATTTAGAAAAGTGCACATGGTAAGCAGTTTGTAAAAGCTTGCTAGCATTAGTTTCACACCTGATGGAGGAGTTATTTTCTGATTTGGGAATATTGACTTGACTTTTTTTTTTAGAGTGAGAGATTGCACATTGCACGCTAATATGAACAAAAGTACTGGGACGCCTGACCATTGCACAAAAGGGGCTTTCAAACACACAAACTTTAATATGGAGTTGGTCCCCTCTTTGCAGCTGTAACATCTTCCACTCTTCTTGAAAGGCTTTCCACAAGATTTTGGAGAGTTTCTGTGGGAATTTGTGCCCATTCATTCTGTAGAGCATTTATGAGATCATGCACTGATGTTGGATGAGAGGGCCTGGCTCGCAATCTCCATTCCAGTTCATCCCAAAGGTGTTGGATGGGGTTGAGGTCGTGGCTCTGTGTGGCCAGTTCTTCCATACTGAACTCATCCGACCATGTCTTTATGGAGCCTGTGTTGTGCACTGGGGCACAGTCATGCTGGAATAGAAAAGGTTCTTCCCCAAACTGTCCACAAAGTCGGAAGCATGCCGTTGTCCAAAATGTCTTGGTCTGCTGAAGCATTAAGATTGCCCTTCACTGGAAGTAAGAGGCCACCTGAATCCAATACTTTAGAGGTGTGTCCCCATACCTTTGTCCATATAGTGTATGTTTTTCACCTGTTGGGTTTCAGGTGAGCCCGGCAGAGCTTGCATTTCCCAGCAGGGGGAGCCAAGGCTCCAGCATAGCTGGATCTGTGTTGTGTTGGAGGTGGTGTTGAAAGGGAGCAGTCCCGCTAGCGTCAGGCAGCTGGTCAGACGGTCTCGGCTGAGCCTGAGAGGCATCTGTTCAGCCACACACTTGTTTTTAATCTTTCAGCTCCTCACACTTTAATCTGATCACACACTCCTGTGGGGAAGAAGGAGCTGGAAATCTCAGTGCGACTGTCCCTCTTTAATAAAGTTTTTAGAAAGAGTTTTCGCACCATGCAGCCTGAAAAGGAAAAGAATGGGAAGTAAGAAATATATAATGTAACATGATACAGTGATCATCATAATGCAGGATGATATGTTGATTTGCTTGAGGCTTCAGACTGTGTGAAATCTGATTTCTGTCCGGGCCAATCAGTTGCTACATCCTGACAGTGTTTTTAATACAGAGTAGCAGTTCATTATTACTGCTAAGTTAAACCTCTGACTTTAGTAAATAGGAAAAATTTTTCTCAGTATTGCTCTGTAGTTCTTTGCGAGATGAACATTTCCAGACGCAGTATGAGAGACTTGTTTCTGACAGGTTTGTTAGCTGTAGAGGCTCAGACCCTAAAATAGTCTCTGTGTTGCCCCTCCAGCGGTGCTGTGGACAGGTGAGGTGTGGGAGTTTTTGAGTTTTGCTGATCGGTACCCCAGCGTCGTCTACAACATCCTCCTCTTCGGCCTCACCAGCGCTTTAGGACAGGTACTTCAGCCTAACCTCCCCCCAACCCCCCCCCGGTTTTTTCTATCTCTCTCTTTCTGTCACTCTCTCTCTTGTACGCTCTCTCGTTCTCTCTCTCCATCTCTCTGTCTCTGTCTTTCTCTGTCTCCTTCTCTCACATGTGCTCTGTTGTGCTATCTCTCTCTCTATCTGTTTCTGTCTTTCTCTCTCTTGCTCTCTCTCTGTTTCTCTGTCTCATACTTTCTCTGTCTGTCTCTGTGTCTCATGCTTTCTCTTACTCTGTGTCTGTGTGTCTCTGTCTGTCTGTCTGTCTCTCTCTCTCTCTCTCTCTCTCTCTCTCTCTCTGGTCTCTGGCCTCTGGCCTCTTCTGGTCTCATACACGTGTGAACTCTGAACACATTATACAAATGTGTGTGTTTAATATCTACAGTTGTTATTAATTCTGTACAGATGTACTAATCATACATTCTTTCTTCCTCGTCCCTTGTCAGACGTTCATCTTTATGACGGTTGTGTATTTCGGACCCCTGACCTGCTCTATCGTCACAACAACGCGGAAGTTCTTCACCATTCTGGGCTCGGTGTTGCTGTTCGGAAACGTCATCAGCGCCCTGCAGTGGTTTGGAACCATCCTCGTCTTCTTGGGTGAGCGTATTTCTTTGTCGTTTCTTTTCTTTTTCATTCTGTTTATAAGGTATGTTCCTAACGAAGAGCGTGAAACGTTTCTTTGGGCAGTTGAGGGTTCCCACCTTTACTGTATCTTTCAGTGGCTTTTTAAATTAGGCCCTATTTGTGCCTCTGTTTCTTCCTCAGTAATGAGCTGTCTCGGTCTCTCTTGTGCTCTCCTGTTCACTCTCACTCTTGTCAAGTTTAAGGGCTTGTTTTTTTTCCTAATCCTGTTACGTGGAGATGTATGTGCTGCGCTGTATTTCATCGTGTGCAGTAGCTTTATAAAAGGTTGTCTTTTTGTAAAACTAATCTAGGATCAGTCTTTGCCTGTCTGATACTAAAAATGTGAGTGAAAATGATGAGGGTGCTGATTCCAGATCAGCACTTAAAACAGTGGTTTGTGCTGGTGCTACTAGGTTAATGAAACAAGTAGGGCTGGGCCAGATAGACATTGAATGAGTATTTGTTTGTTTCTTTCGAGTATACAGGGGCATTGAAAACAGCTGGCTGGTGTCCGGATTTTACCAGTTGCTGCTTTTTGAATATGCCAAGCAGCAAAATGCACCAAACCCTCCAGCAGGGGGTCTGGTACACAAGACTAGTCTTCAGGTGGCTAACTATGCATACCTGCCTACTAGATTTACATTGGATTGCATTAACAAAAACACTTAAAATTGTTACAGTATGTTGTAAATGATGTTATTATAACATGTAAATGTACAATTTTAATGGTGATTTTGAGAATGAGTGTTTAAGTTCTTGTTTGGAAATAAGAGCAAAAATGTAGAGCCTGTATAATAATAATAATAGTAATAATAATAATAATAATAATAATATTATTAAGTGGTCCTTATAGTCCTGCATGAACACACCACAGCACACAGTGTGAAGAGTGTGAAATTCTTTACTGTATTTAACCCATTCACCAAGTGAAGCAGCGCCCGGGGGAGATTCAAACCCAAGCCCTAAAAGAATTACCTTATGAACTAGCCCTTTGGCCATAGTGCACTTTTTGGCAAGTCCAGTTCCCGTCTACAAAAACTTAGTTTTGTAATTTCGTCCACAATTTCGTCCCATTTTATTCATAGATAACAGTATATCCAACAGCATCAGAATCTTAAGCACACTGCACCATGCCCACCTGGTGGCTAGAAGCCTGTCATGTCATTTGGGCTGAGAAGGATATTGTGTAAACTGGATTTTGGACATACATCGCTTTAATTCAAGGTGTTTTCAGATGGGCAGAAATTGAGAAATGGCGTTACCGTTTTTTCTCTGTCTTTCAGGTCTGGGGCTGGATGCTAAGTTTGGGAAGTCACCCAAGAAGACGACACACTAAAGCACAAAGAGAACGCATGAATGTGTGTCAATGCACACGTGTTCGAATGTTTGAACTCTTGGACAGTAAAGCGAAGAAACATCTCTTTTCATCTGTTGGTGCTTAACTCCCATCGGTGGCTAAACCTAAAGACATTTCTTACTCAGTAGTATATATGGCCCTGTCTTATTTAAACGAGGCAAGTGCAAATTAGTAATACGTACAAAAGCCATTTTTACACAAATGAAAGGGATCAATCATATCAAACCCAAACAAATCCTAGTTTTAGTCTTAACTCTGATCCGGATTCCTTCAGATACCTCATCTGTGGGTTTTATCAAGCGTCCACAATGAATGTTTCGGAAGGCCTTTGTTTTCACATCTGTATGATGCTTTATGGTCATAAATGTGTGTGTGTGTGTGTGTGTGTGTGTCTGGGCATTTGTTTGTGCGAACACACTCCATCCAATACCTGCAGCCGAAGTTTCGTTCTGTCCACCGTGTAAATTCACGCGTACCACACTCAGATAGCTGGATTATATTCCTGATGAAATTCATTCCGACATGTGCACCGTGAAAACGTTTCATGTAAGACATGAAATGAGTTTTCTTACATTTGCATTCGTGTTACGTGTCTTGTTTACTGTCGAGGAAAATGTCATTTTCCTCTCCATACATTTTGGAGAAAAAGAAAACTGTTTTGGAATAATTATTTTTGGTGTGTGTCTTCCTTTTCCTTTTTTTTTTTTTTTTTGACCAACTCCAGTTGGAATTGTAATGGATGTTAAACTGAAAGGGACTCAGCCAGGCTGCTAGAGGTTTCTGTTGACCAGCTGTTGTAAATGAACGCCCGCCAAACATTGTGTTCAGCTCTGCCAACAACGCCATGCTGTCCGTCTGGCCAGAGAGAGAAACACCCAACCAGATGACATTAAACTTAGAGCTTGGATGTAAATAAGCCCAATATGTGCATCTTTTCTTCACATCCATACGGCTTTATGTAAAGTTTTAGTCACTTGCATCCATGCAGATGTGCCAAAATAGTTCTCCAATAAGACTGTGTCCAAAACTGTGCATAAAATAGACAAACAGCACCTGGATGCCATGCTGCTTCTGCTCAAAAGCTAAATAGTTTGCTGCTCGTTATTCTATTACAGCAGTACAGGCTGTAGCTTCTGAAGTGGACAACCATAAGATGCCAAATGTTCTTGACCGAACAGGTTATTTTTATACTTTATGACGTGCTACATTTCATCATGTGATGAATGTCTGGACTTTCCCATGGTGAATCTAGGCAACCTCCTAAATGCCTCATAAAATGCAAAATATATATTTGGTAGATATTTATTAGATATGGTAGATATTTATTAACCTATCCCACAATATAAAACATCCAAAATTTGGTTTCAGAATGTTTTTTTCTACTGTCAGCACAGCCCGCTGGAACGACAAAGGTTAGTACTTAACTCCACCACTGATTATAAATGAGTCTATACATATTCATGCATGTATATGGATATATTTTCACAGTACAGTGTAATATGAGGTGTATCTCATCACATGAGTTTCGTCAGTAAATATGGTTTTATATGTAGAGTTATGTTGGCACAACCTGCCCAAACTATGAACAAATATAACACGTGGCAAGAGCATTACAACCTAATAGGAAAGCCCTGAGAGTAAACCTACCAAAATGACACCCAAGCGTCACATGATGTAGGCCAAAGTCAACTTTTTGTTGACAGTTAAAGAATATCTTGAGTGGGCTCATGTTTGAAATGTGAGTGGGTTTATTGTTGTGTCATGACATTGCTGGATTTTTTTTTACCATGCGTTTGAAACTAGATGTGGATTTTTACTGTCTTAAAATTGGATTTTGTTGCATAAACACACAGGTTCTCGTACTTCTCCTGTCAGTTTAGGAAGGTGGTGGGTGTATAGTGCCATGAGAGCATCCCTGATTGGTGAAACTGGGGGGTTTACAATCCTCCCGTCTCCCCTGCTACCACTGCAAATGAGCATGTGATATTTAATACTGAATCTCAGACCCAGATTAAGCCTAATCCATGATTTCAAAGGATTTTCAATTGCCATTGGCATTTCAAATTATTCCAAAACTGAATAAATATATGAGGAACCTGGTTTATGGTCTTTCGGTCCACATGTGACATTGTAAGTTATTAAAACCAGAAAACATCTGCAAATGCAACCTGAGTATCTCACTCGTGTATAAGTTGTCTGCTTCAGGGCAGACTGGAGTGTAAAGCAGGTCAGACGACCCTGGAGGGAGTCTGTCCAGATCACCTGTCGAATTCAAGACCTGTCGTGTCTCCAGAGTGCCGCCGTTTGCCTCCGTTTGCTTAACCAGAGCTCTCTGCAAAGAAAGGTTAATGCTCAATTGAGAGCAGAAAATGAAATTGCAGGGAAACAAACACGAGTGGGTGTCAGGAAAGGCAATCTGATTAAAGGAGCGAGCGGAGGAGAACTGGCAGAGAAGCAAAACCCTACATTTCAAACCTCAGCGTTTAAACAGCCTGCCCTCAGGGTAGCTTCACTCAAACACTCTCCCCTCCACATTTTCTCCTCACTCAAGTTTAAGCGGGACAAGCTCAGGTTGTAAAACACAATTGTAAAGCTTGCGTTGTTCTTTGTGTACCGTGCCTACTAAAAAGCATGAGGAAGCAAATACATTGCAGATACAGGTAACATTATGCTACAGCAACATTAGTCATCTTCACATGGATAGTACTAAATGTATTAATGGATTATTAATGAAGACATGCCCTCCTGGTTTCAATTAATCTGTGCCTTGAGACTTAAAATCTCTTGAAATTGAGACTGTGAGTGCGCCAGGATATCGGACGTTCAGAAAACCTTAGTATAGATCACACATTATGAGATTACAGAGCTTTAAAGGGCAGAATGTCTCATTATTTAAAAAAAAATATTTTCCTTTTTTTTAATCAGAGTTGTACAATGTAAACATTAAGTTATGCAGTAAAAAGCCTGTTTTTATTGTATTAAGTTTGTAATGTCACATCTATGACCACCCATATAGCTTAGAGCAGTTTAGCCTTCAAATTCATAACAAAGCTGTAAGTTAGTGTTGTTACTACAGACAGACTGTAGAGCAGACTGAGCAGATGTGGGGCAATGCAAATAAACGTTGTGCTGTTGTGCATTTGAGTCCTAACTTAAATACCACAAAAATGTAGAATATAAACCTGACTGTGGTTTGATTCTGTGGACAGTCATGACACCAGACCCAGTCCTGCCCTCTCATCCACACCTTTCATCATTTTCTACTGTAGTGCTAAACTGTATTTTACTATTTTATATCAGATCATCTGGATGCACAATGTCATACAATGTGCACAGAGCTACTGAAACAATATATTTATAGGCTACTAATGAGGTGTTTCTTATAGAAATTGTTAAAATAATTTCCTCACAATATAACGTACAAATGGTATAAAGTAGGTGTGTAAAAAACATTACATTATAATGAACCCCCCCCCCCTTTGGTGGCTATAAAAGCCTCCACTCTTCTGGAATGGATTTTGGTATGTGTCAGTGGGAATTCGTGCCCTTTCAGTCAAAAGAGCATTTGTGAGCTCAGGCACTGATGTTGATCGAGAAGGCCAGGTTCGCTGTCAGTGTTCCAGCTCATCCCAAAGGTGTTCAGTCGTTTTGAGGTTAGGACTCTATGCGGGCCACTGGAGTTCCACCACAACAGCATTATCAAACCACGTCTTTGTGGACCTTGCTTTGTGAACAAGGGCAACAAGGGCATGGTCAGGCTGGAACAGGAGAGGGCCATCCCCAAACTGTTGAGACAAGGGCTGTTGAGAAGCATGTTATTGTCTAAAATGTCTTTATACTTCCACTGGACACAAAGCCCTGAAAAACATTTATGAAAAACAAAACTATTATCCCTCCTCTACCAAACTTTTATTGTTGGCACTGTACATTATACTAGGTAATGTTATCTAAGTACCCACCAAACCCAGATACTTCCATCACACTGACAGATGGTGGAGCTTCATTGATCACTCCAGATAACACATTTTCATTTCTCCAGTGTCCAGTAGCAGTGTGCTCTACATTATTCCACTGCATAGTGATTATACACCGTATAGTGATCTTGGGCGCAGCAGAAGCTTGACCACAGAAATGCTTTTTTCTCTGTAATATACAGATAAAGCTCTGAAGGCTCAACACCCGTTTTGCATTTAAAATATTAAAAATTTCTACTGAATCTTGACCTTTAAACGAAATAAAAATGACACTGAACCTAGACATTTGTATATTTGTATACCCTCAGTATTGCATCTGCATCATGGCTGAGCTTTTGTTGCTATAAAACCCATCCATTCACATCAGAGTTGGGTAGACTAGTCTGTACCCAGGTCTAAAAGCTACAAACAGAACTGCTATGAAAGAAAAAAGTATTTCTATAAGCATTTGAACTTAAGAGCTGCTCTCCTCTTTTATGGGCACTAAAGTGAATTAACAAAACCAGTCACAAGTCAGTACAGATGCTGTCACCCATGTAACAAAAAGAAATGAAACACCAGAAACTTGCAACAAAATAGTAAGGATTAAAATGAAACTTGAGTAAAAAGTAAATCACTTCTCTCACAAATACACTTGATGAGCAGTGGACATATTATCATTTGAAATGCACTATATGGGCAAAGGTATTGGGACACACCCGTTTTTCTGGGTTTTGGCTAGCCCCTTACTTCCAGTGAAGAGCAATCTTAATGCTTCAGCATACCAAGACATTTTGGACAACGCCATGCTTCCAACTTTGTGGACACAGTTTAGGCAAGGCCACAAATTCCCACAGAAACATTCCAAAAGCTGTTATAGCTGCAAAGGGGGTGACCAGCTTCATATTAAAGTCTATGTATTTGAATGCAATGCCATTAAAGTCCCTGTTGGTGTCAGGTGTCCCAAGTACAAAACCATGAAACGTGTAATTTTTCATTTAAAATGTTTTTGCATTGAAAGTTAAATTTTTTAAATAAATTAAAATAGTATTTATGTTCAAAAGAGTACTTTTTGATTGAAAGTGAACTTGACACTGGACGTCCTATATCTTTACAGAATTGGGTGTCCAGAGCATTGCCAAGACTACTTTTACAAAGTTATTAACTTAAACTGGACATGTACTATTTTAACGTGGACGAAACACACTCTAGAGCAACATACGCTTCCCAAAATAAAGAAAAAAAAAACCATCTTGTCTGAGAGTGATTTTAGAGAGACAGGCATGGTGTGCTTTGTTTCTTCTCCTTATCTGGAGAAGGAAGGAGAGGCGCTGCTGCAGTAAACCCTGTCTGCTTTCTGACGAGGCCACCTTGTAATCCAGTTAGCCCGGTACAGTTTGGGAGATTTGAATCATCTCGATCCGTCACGATGCTGGGAACTGTTGGACGACAGCTCAAAAGTCATCCTGCAGTAAGTAAAATCCAACATGAAGGAAAAATGTACTTGTAAACAGCTGGTGCTGGCAACCTGTTAGCCTCAATGCTAAGGAATGTGGGAAGCTAACAGCTAGCCACCGTCTTTTTGTTCAATTTTCGTCGAGTAGGACCACATTTTCTAGCTATTTGAAGTGCACACAGCTAGAAAATATCATGTTTGTGCAAACTTTGTGTTTTAATTGAAGCGTTCGAGCTGTGTTGTCATGACATTGGGCAAGAATCTAATGTGACGAAGTCAAAACAAGTGTCAGACGACCCCCAAAATGCTAACGACATAAAGGGTAAATGCCTTTATTGTGTGTGAATGTGTTCGTGACATTTCAATGTTTAGAATTTAGTTTCTGCTTCTCCTCATATTTTTTGACATTTGTTGGTCTGAACAGTTGATGTTTTTGGGGTAAAATAGTATGTATTGGACTGTTTGTGCTACTTGGCAACCCACC
Source organism: Hydrocynus forskahlii (assembly GCA_037974365.1). Taxonomy (NCBI): domain Eukaryota; kingdom Metazoa; phylum Chordata; class Actinopteri; order Characiformes; family Alestidae; genus Hydrocynus; species Hydrocynus forskahlii. Next base: position 9,035,015 of record JBBPCX010000028.1, on the reverse strand, counting down.
CAAAGGCCCAGAGTCACGTGCTTTAGGACCTGAAGGACGAGGAGGACGTGCCGAGTGCAGCTCTGTTTTACATACAAACATGATTTACACTGCTACTGCTACACCATATGGACAGAAGTATTGGGACGGCTTACCATTCCACCAACAGGAACTTAGTGGCATTGCATTCAAATACACAGACCTACTATGGAGTTGGTCCTCCCTTTGTAGCTAGAACAGCTTCCACTCTTCTTAAACGGCTTTCCAAAAGATTTTGGAGTTTCTGTGGGAATTTGTGCCCATTAATTCTGTAGAGCATGTATGAGGTCTGGCTTAGACGAGAAGGCCTGTCTCGCAGTCTGTGTTCAAGTTCATCCCAAAGGTCTTGAATGGGGTTGAGGTCAGGGCTCGGCGGGCCAGTCAAGTTCTCTATTCTATAGTTTTTCCACAGTTGCACGTTTTAGTGAAATTACAGTGTTGCAGAAGGACATGCTACTTTTCTAAATAACATGTATATTGAGAGAAATCAATCTGTAATATACAGAAAAGACAACGCCATCTTTTGCCTTCAAAATGTAAAAATGGTATTGAATCTGGACCTTTAAATGGAATAAAATTGACACTGAACTTAATCTACATATTTTTATACCCACAGTCGGGTAAAAAAAGACTTTTAAAGCGCTTGTGTTTATTTTTAAGTCGCAAGCAGCAAAAAGCTCATTTGTGAGGGATTATTTCATCTAAAGTAGTATTACTCTGGATTTAGTTTAAGAAGGCTTGGGCCAGTGTGTTTGCCAGTTTTACAGTCTCTTGGTTGTTTGTCATTGAATGATCACTCCATGCACAGTAATCACATACTTATGTTTATTTGAATGTCAGCCAACATTTATATAACTATTAACGTCTTGGAGGCAGGTTGTTTTGTGTTCAGAATTATATGGCTTCACTACCTTAGAGTGACATGTCTTCAACAGCGACTGCTTAGTTTATAGAGAAATGTCAATTAGGTGGTCACATGTAAAGATATTTGAAGGAGATTTTACTGAGCTGCTCTCTTCCTCTCCTTAGCTGATCCCCCTCTTCATCTTCATTGGGGGTGGGTGCACCATGTCATTGACTTACCTGGCAAGGCTGGGCCTCCGTAACCCAGATGTCTGGTAAGATTCAACAGTGCCATCATTACAGATCTATACATCATCCAGCCTTTATTTGTCTATGCAATAAAAGATGCCTCTTAACTCAAAGGAGATTCAATGAAAAAGGACTTTTCTATAAGGAGACTTTTCTGATGGTCTCTGTTTGATTTTAAACACAGTACTTCATGTGGTCATTAAATAGCCACTTATAATTAAAGTGATCTTAAATTGGGCAGTGTGACAAGCTTTGTTCAATGTATAGAGCTGGATATGTCACCTTGCATTTTTTTTCTTTGCAGTTAAAGGCATTAAGAGGTTCTGTTGCACCTATTTGTTTACCTAATCACCCATTCATTACTCACTCACTCATTTCACAGCTGGGACAAAACAAACAACCCTGAGCCCTGGAACAAACTGGGGCCCAACTATCAGTACAAGGTAGGAACACCAGTGTTTAGTGCTGAAACTTGTTCGTAAAGAGGTACACAGGTTGTGAAGACTTGTGGACATTGTAGTTCAATATTTTAAAGACTGATTAGATGTTGTGAAAGGGGTAGAATAAACTTGTACACACTTGTACATCACATAAGTTGTAAACATTTATGCAGCACATAATAGAACATTTAAAAACTTACTTTGTCTGCTCACATCTCAAGGGTTTGCTGCTGAGTGTTTGTAACTAAGCCGACAATGTCATTAAGTTATGAAAACTGGTGTGTGACGGCAAAGATGAAGGGGAGAAATTGTATAGCGTATTCCCAGCTTTACTGAAAAGCACCCAAGTGTTGGTAGTTATCGAAGCCTCTCACTGCCGCGTTGCCTAAGGGGATCAAATTAAGAGTTCTGGCAGGAGCGAATGACCGTATCAGAACCTAATCTCCAATCTTAATGAGTTTAATTCATTAAGCCTTGCATAAGCTCATTTTATGCGAGCTCTGTTACTAGACACAAATCTAATCAAGCAGTCCCGTTAATGTGAATTTGATACAGCGCCAAGTTACACACTTAAACATGGTTCGAACTTATTGAATTTTCCAAAGAGCTTGTTAAAGTGGTTGGTTGTTGATAAATTGCTAATTTCTGCCTATTTGCCACCCAACTCTGAGTGTGACTGCGTCCTTCTTTGTGTGCCCCAGTTCTTCGCAGTGAACATGGACTACAGCAAACTGAAGAAGGATCGGCCCGACTTCTAAAGCTGCGTAATCTGGCGAAGCCTCCTGCAGCACTGCTGGACCAAAGGCTTGAGAAAAGAAAAGGAAAACTAAAGAAGCGTTCCGCACATTGTTCTCCAGTACCCCTTTCCCCTAGTCCAGCATAAGCAAAGAAGCTATTCCGCACAATTGGCCTTTGCTCATTTGTTGAGTCCCCTTTTTTTAAAAATCTGTTTGGGCTATGACTTTCTTGTATTTTTCTCATTCTGTATGGTTGTCTACAGCAACACAATAAAGGAGGCTTATCTCCCTTGTACAGAGAAAATCAGGGCTATGGGTCTTGCTTCTGTTTGTTTGCCTGTCTGTGTATGAGAGGAGGAAACTGTACTAGATGTTCTCTGCCTCCCATTTCGAAACCTGTCCTGACGCTCTGGTGAGTACAGTTATCCCAGTCCCCGAAAGCAAGAGTCAGAAAAGTCATCGTTCTAAACTAATTAGCTCCGGCACAGTCATCCTCCATAGCTCCTACCAGCGTAACCTTTCAAAGAGAGCCAAGTGTGGTGCAGTAATGGCTGTCTTCCAAGGAGCGGAATTGCACAGAAACGCCGGGAGTCCCTGGTGAAAGTACAGTAGTATTCTTAGCTCGCAGAGAGTGAATGAGAGGCCGAATTTCCCTCCTTCCTCACGTCCCACCTCTGTCCTGCTGTGTTTCTGGACTTTGACAGGTCCTGGCTCCTGGCCAGTTCTTCACTCTGAAGGCCTCTGACAGTCTGGTACTGGTGGTTCCTGCTGGTTTGAGATCAATTTAGCATCGTGTGGTCACATGGATTGGCAAGGATACATTAGGGATACATTGTTGGAGGATAGATGAGATGGTTAAAATAATACTTTTATCGTGCATTTTAGTTATTTTCTCAGCGGCCTAACAAAAATCTAATTTTCTGGAAATGTGTTCACTAAATAGTAAGCTATAATCTGTTATGTGCTTTATAAATATGCAATCAAGCCCTGGAGGAGGGGTGTGGGTCTGGAACAGTGTAAAAGGCCATCTTGTACCTGAATGGGATTTATAGCCTGGGGTTTTGTGATTAGCCAGTTAGGAGACCTGGGTAAAAGTTAAAAAAAAAAGCCTCTGCACTTATTCCAGAGCATGGGGAAATGTGTTTTCATCACTCACTTCACCTGAAACTATACCAAGACATTGCCTTGTAGAAGAAAATGCTGTTGACATTCAAAAAGAGGTTAAAAGGCCAATGTCCTGGAAAGCTTGAGGGAAGAAAACACTAACTTGTTCATGACTGGTTCTGCTTTAGGACCAGGAGTGGAAACCTATAGGATCATACAGACGTTCCTGTCTCAGTCAGAGCACACTCCAGTATGGCTGATAGTGACCAGGTGTTGAGGACCAGGCTCGTGTCTAGCAGGCAGAAAGACGTGGCAGCTCAGTTTCTGGAGGTGTGGAAACAAGCTGATAAAATGACTTCTTTGTGAACAGAAAACACTGCTTAGCTGTTTCCTCTTCAGGGTTGTCATCCTTTTTTCCTCTTGAGCCCGACGACTTCGGTAAATGCCACCGAGCCTCGGGAGAAATGTCAGGGGGCTGCTCAAGCAGCGGCAGCAACTCGTGCCTTCAAACTCTCCCGCCTTCCCAAAGGTTAGTTCTTATTTTCTCCACTAATGAAAGAATACTGTTCCTTCTGTAGAGCGCAGCAGGAGGCCTGTTTTCACTTAATGGCTTCAAGGGACGGTGAATACAAGAAAGGACAGATGAGTCTTACTTAATTGAGAGGAAATATTCAAAAACTTGGCAAGCTTGGGTGAACAGGTGATCCTCCTTCTCATTAAGAGTCAGATTTTGAGGAAAAACTCTTTGTAAAGTGGTTACCACAGGAGTGTCTGTAGGACCTCCTGTCTTAATGTGCATATGAGAACTTGTTTTCATCAGCATATTTAAAATTAAAGCGGAGTACTTTAACATTTCTCCACCACTGGGATGAACACCAGTGTTTTTGTGAAATGGTTCACTGTAGAGAAACTACAGTGCTCGTGATGTTAAGAACCAGGGGTTGTGATAACCCTTTATTAGTCCTGCAGGTGGAAACTTTGCATTGTTACAGCAGCAAATGGGACAGAACAAGAGAAGAAAGTAGAATATAGCCATTTTATTGCAAACCGAGTGAACCTACTATGTGTCTTCTTTGTTTCATTTGTAATGCTGATCATGGTAGAACAGCAGTAAATACAGGTACTGATTTGTCATGCTTGGCCAGCATGACTTTAAGAGACTACGCTTATTTAAAAAAAAAAAAAAATCAGGCCGTGTCTTCATGTCAGAAATTTCTTAGAGGAAGCTTTTAAAGGCAGTAGACTCTTTAGACATTTGGTTGCAATCACTACCGTTATAAAAACAATTATGGTATCTCTTGATGGTGCGCTTCTCTTCAAATCTCACTGACTTCATGCCTAATCGTGTGGGATTTTTGGATTTTTGAAAAACCCAAGTTTTAGGAAAGAAATCATCGGGAGTTTATCTTTTCTTCTTGTCTGTTTGAAGAAAGCCGTATGCGGTCAATGAACGGAGTCCCCTGAAGCTGTGGAGACCCGAGTACAAAATGTGGCTATTTGGTGGATATTTGCTGTCAGACGCCGCAGGGGTCAGCGTGGTGTGGGCTGGTGGGCTGCTTGCCTGACCTCTTGACCCCACCTGTAGACGGAGGGCTCCGTGTCCCTGTAGAAACGGTTTTGATGAGGAAAATAATGAGACTGGAAGGGGATGGAGTGTCAGAGAGCTGGAAATGACCCACCGCAGGTCACAGGAAGATCGATGTAGTCTGAGACATGCACACACGCCCACACACATGCACACAACAGTGACTGTAGAAAGTCAATTGCAGTGGGACGGACTGTGTACCCAACACAATAAATAACTTATTTAGAAACAGCAATAAAGCGGACATTAATACTGTTGAACCAGTCTGTATATGAGCAACCTGCATCTCCTACTGCTGATAAACGGCCCGAAACACACATGCGATGGCTTTCGCTAAAATACTAATAAAATTTGAGGGGTGGGCTCGTAGAAACAAGCACTATAGCTTGAGAAGTGTTTATTTTCTTTTGTGACTGTTTTTTGATATTTATGGTATAAATGAAATGTTTAGCTCTAATACTCATGGTTTGCCACTGAAAAGTAGAAGCAATAAATTTGCACCATTTGTATACACACCCACAATTATATACAGCGTTGTGTATATATACGGTGCTGTGAAAAGTATTTGCCTGATTTCTTACTTTTTTGCATGTTTGTCACTCTTAAATATTTCAGATTATCAAACAAATTTAAATAGTAGACAACGATAACCCAGGTAAACACAAAATGCTGTTTTTAAGTGATTATTTTATTTATTGAGGAAAAACACTACCCAAATCAACATGGCCCTATGTGAAGAAGTAATTGCCCCCTAAACCTAATAACTGGTTGAGCCACCCTTAGTAGCAACAACTGCAGTTAAGCGGTGGTGATAACTGGCAATGCGTCTTTCACATCGCTGTGGAGTAATTTTGGCCCACTTTTCTTTGCAGAATTGTTTTAATTCAGCCATATTGGAGGGTTTCCGAGCATGAACTGCCTTTTTAAGGTCATGCCACA
>JBBPCX010000028.1:9011675-9029000 GCA_037974365.1 Hydrocynus forskahlii | reverse complement strand
TGAGCCGGGGCTCTGTCTCCGATCTGTATATATATTAAAGTATCTGTATTTAAACGGCTGTGTGCGTTCTCCCCTTCTCTCTCCTGCCCTCTCCCTAACAAATACACAATATAGAAATATAGCAATGAGACAGTAGTGTGAATGGTATGTGAATCCAAGACAATACAATAAAGAGACCATACAGAAGTGTAACATACAAGTGAAAAGTGTATGTAAGCCTTCCAGAATGAATAATATTCCCCCATAAATATGCACAAGTTTACAGTATGAAGAAGATGTAAACGTTCCAGAATAAATAATATTGCAACATCTGTATATAATTGCACAGGAGACTGTTAACAGCATAGATCCACACTGAGTTAGTGTAAATTACAGCTTAGGACAAGACATAAGTGTGCCTGTGGTGGCAGTAAATAGAGGTAAAATAAAGTGCAGGTGCTATTGAAAGTCCAGAGTATAATATGAGAAGTATATACAGTATAAAGTGAGGTAGTTCACTGGAATGCACTTTGTTAACTAGATATTTGCACCATCTGCACTGTACATCTCATTCTCCCCCCATAGACTCATACTGACACTTCCATCCACCCATCTGGTGTCTACAGAGGAATCCAGGTCGCTCTGTGTCTACCTTTTGTGAAGTGTACCAATCCTCCTTTTCAAACTCCAGGTATACTCTATTGTCTTTAAAAAAGTTTGTTCACCCTAAGAAGGTTCCCGAGTGCATATTAAGTGTCTTTGATCAGAGGCATTAGTATCAGCACTCTGAGGGTCCCTGAGTTTGAAGCCCTAGTGTTTATTTTGGATTATCCCATGTCTCAGAATAGAGAGAGAGAGAGACCGAGCTCCCACAAAAGTGAGTGGATGGGCAAATATTGGCTGTTTGGAAAGCTTTCAGTTATTCTACAGTCTCATATATCTCATGTTTTTGTTCCATCTTAGTGTTTAAGATTTAAAGGCTTGATGTTAATAAAAAAAAAACAATGATTATTCATTATCAGCCAAACTCCTACTCCCCTGCATGACTGGAAGATCAAGGCTTAAAGATCTTGATTTCTCTGCCAGCGGTTTTATCCACACAGATGCACAGACTGTGAATCCATAATTCTTGTTTCTTCCATTTAATCTGCATTCATTTGGTAAGAGTTGCATAATAAACAGCCAAAAGTTTCACAATGAGCGGCATGAAACAGTTTTGTGCATGAAAGGTTTACTAGTCTGGCTGGGAACCAGTGTCACTACTGAGGTGCCAAAACTGATTCTTCAGTGCAGTGCTATGTCAAGGTTCTGAACTGAGGTTGTTTTTAGAACCGTCCAAACCGAGAACCCTTTACGAGGCTTTATTTTTAAAGGACAGGTATCGTGGAAAGCCTTTTTGAAAAATGTATTTTATTTTTAAGTCCTTAAACACCATTCATAATTCAAATGGCCCCATCCACTGTTGACGTGGTTAGATCTTTCAAATACCACTTTGTGTTGGGTAACATGGTTGTGGCAGAAGTTTAGAGAGTATGTGTCGATCAGCCGGGTCCAAGCAGAATGTGTAAACTTTTCCAAGTAGGGAGAATTTGAAAGATCTAACCACGTCAACAGTGGATGGGGGCCATTTGAATTATGAATGGTGTGTAAGGACTTAAAAATAAAATACATTTTTAAGATAGACTAGATAGCCAAGTGTGAACATAACAGACTGCAAAATTTTAGATAATGAGATCATTGAAATTTGTCAGTTGCAGTGCCCCCTACGGTTGAAATTTTCCTTAATTTGGCATGTTTCCAAAGAATGTGGTGGCGTAGGGGGTGTCAAATACTGTGAACGATGAACCGTCACAAGAAATAGGCTAGTAAAGTGGTTGATGTTTTCATTGACGTCATTTGCTAGCCGCGGCAGCCGGTGGTCTGGTGATTAGGGAGCTGCACCTGCAATCGGAAGGTTTCGAATCCCAGAACTGTCAGTGGCTCCACTGAGGTACACTTGAGCAAGGTACCGTCCCCACACACTGCTTCCCGGGCGCTGCGTCACTTGGTGAATGGATTAAATGCAGAGAAAGAATTTCACACTGTTCACACTGAGTGCTGTGGTGCGTTCATGTGTTACTGTAGGGGCCACTTTACTTTACTTTACCTAATTAGCTGATGTGGCTGAGTTATTGCCCAAGAAGTGCCTTGTGTCTATTCCACTTCAGTAGGCGGTAACATGAAAGGACAAACCTACACCAAAGTTTCATAAGGATTAGAGGACTGGAAAAATGGCCAAATGTTCAGAAAAATATAAGAAATAAAAATTTGAAATGTATTTGTTGAAATTATTTTGTACATTCAGTTTTGTTGGCAATAACATCCTCTTAGCCACGAACACATCACTGAATCTGAGTGTGTTCTAGTGTGCCGGTTGGAAGGAGAAGAGGAAAATCATGCTGAGGAATGATGAGGGGCTGAATCTGCACCTGCACATGGTCTTATCTTGCTTGTCAACATGAAAGCAGCCTGAGATAACCTTTTGGCCATTGTCTTGCTAGGCACACGCTCAGTGGTGCTGACAGGTGGAGCTGGGAGCCTTCTGGGGATGCGCTGTTCTGATTGGATTAGGAGCAGAGCACGCTTGCAAATGATTGGGTTATGCAGCAGCCAGTGCTTACAGATGATTGGGTTAGAGTGATGGATGGGTTTCAGTGTTGACAGCATATAGTCTTGCGCGCTCGCTCTCTCTTTTTCTTTCTCGCTTTCGCTCTCATGTTCTTTCTGGATGGATAAGGTGTATACAGACATTCTACCCATTTTCTATAAAGCATAATAATAAAATTTCCCATTGTGTGCAGTTAATTCTGCAAGTTATGAAGATGAAGAAATTTTTATACTACCTTGTCTTTACCAAGCAGATAAACAGTCGAGGTCATTGATGGAAAAAGTATATGATGGCATTGTCCCCTGCCACACAGAATCTGTAGCTAGTGGTTGGACCTGTGCAACTCTTACACTATTATGGTTATAAGTGTGAATAGTCCTGGTGAGAGGGAGACTGATTCCTGTTTGTTTAAATGTAATTATCATAATATGTATTGCGTATTGAAATCGAATAACTGTTTAATGGCACATTCCTAATGTAACGTTTCCTCAATGCTTATAAGTAGTAAAACCACTGATGATGGGTTAGGGGGTGTCAGCAGTGTTTTCCCTACAAAGCTGAAATGAAGTTTACACCTCTGCTTTTACTGCTCAAGCTTGATACTTTATGCTGCTACTTGCTGATGGTTACCTTGTACTCTAACAAAGTAAATCAGAATTAGAAGCAGAACTTTACTGATCCCACAGGAAATTGCTTATGAACAATATAACACGATAACAGTATTAAATATAATATCAAGTCAACATAAAACTCTCTAGAAAATACTCTGTACTAAATTATGCTGTGGTGAGTAAAGTAATTGAAACAAATAATGCAGGTAAAATAATAAAAATGCTGCTGTAGTAGTATACTAATTGGAGTGGTTCTCGATTGTTTTCTCTATTGTTCTCTATTTTCTATAATTGTCTGTTATTGCACATAATAGTAACAAATAATATTGCATATGATAAGACAATATTCTGGAAAATATATACTCCTCAGAGAATATCTTCAAAATGCTTAGTTCCTCAACGTTGTATAGATTATGAAAAATGAAAAGTTCTGTTCACTGGAAAATGAGAATTTAAAATTAAATTTGAAATGTAGCTGATCGTTTAGGATTGTTTAGTTTGCATATCTAAAAGTTAAGTGGTTTTAATGTTTGCCCATTATTTGTCTTGTTGGTGAGAGTAACTCCTGAGGTGGTGATGTATTTGCACGGATTTTGGACAGTACGACATCAGTTATAATCAGGAACACTTGTCTGTAGAATTCATCAAAGTGTGTGCTTCTTGGCTCCTGGGAGGTGCTGGCCATGTTGCGGGGAGATTGTGAGATTTGGGTGGACAGAGTGGGTAGGTAGGTCCTTCTCACTATCACTCACTGTGATGCATCCCAGAGTGAGCATCTGTTAACTTGTTGCAACAGAATCGGCAGTTAGTGATCTCCTCCAAGTGTGTTGAGCTGTCCATTTATACTGTGTTAGGGGAAGTTTAAAAAAGATGTGGTGTTTCTTTACGTGTTTACGTGATGCTAGCCTTCACCCTCCCAGTGCTGGGAGCCCTATCTAGCAGTAGGATTAGGAAATGCCTGGAGAAGACTGGGGGAAAAAGTGTGTGCTTATGTTCTGGTTAAAAAAAATAAAAGAACTGTTTTTATTGGTTTATCCAATCACATAAATATGGTAGTCTTCCAATCGCATTTGTGCATTCATTGTATTTTTTCATACTAAAATCACTGGATCAGATCCAATTTCAATTTGGTTGAAAATGAGTGTTCATGTTGCAAAGAATTGTTTTTTTTATATGAACATAATCTCTCTCTCCCTCACTCTTTCTCTCTCTCTCTCTCTCTCTCTCTCCCTCTCTCTCTATCCCCCCCCACATACACTCTGAGACACTCACTCAGCAAAAGGTCAGCCGTGTCCCAGTAGTTTGGTGTGAAATATTGGCTGGTATGTGGTCTCAGTACCAGCTCCATATTAATAGCTGTTGGGAGATGCAGTGCAGCAGCCTGGAGACAAAAGAGAGAGATGATGTCAGAGCGGCTGTAGAAAGGGTGGAAGAACACACAGGCTGGTGCAGGCGTTTGGACGTATCGCTGACACTGCTGTGCGCTTGTGGTTGCAGACGCGCTCGGTGTTAAGATGTGTTTATGTGCTTATGTAAAGTGAAGAGTTTGATTTGCATTGCAGTTGTTTTCCCGACAGCCCTGCTGTTGGCTGCTGCAGCACCAGTGAGCCGTGAACAGACTGAGGGAGTTAAAGAGGGTTAAAATCTCACTTTGCTCTCTGAACCTTTTCCTCAGCCAGACAGAACAATCGACAGAGAAACAACACAGCAAACCGACACACACACACACACACACACACACACACACACACTCACACACACCTTCTTATCTTCCTCAGCATCTGTGCTGTTGTTGATTGAAATCCCTCCAATCCTCATCCCCCCCCCCTTCCATTTTTCATGCACAGTGGCGTGCAGAAAGCAGGTCAAAATTTAAATAGCTGAAAATAGAACATCTGGCAGGGGCCTGTCGCTCAGCAGTGTGTAATGAAATATGGAAATGGTGATCAGGCAGGGAGGGGGCTCTTCAAAGAACGTCTCTGGCCCTCCGTGCCTCATGCCCCCCACCGCGTCCCCGCCCCCCACTCCGTCCCTGCAGCGCGTGCCCGGCTTCCAGGTGCCCCGCTCCCGCTCCTCTGGCACTGCCAGCTCGTTAGTGCCCGCAGGCTGGCGGAGCCGGCAGCTGGCATCATTAAACTTCAAACCCAACGCCACGCACCCAGGGTGCCACGGCACCAAGCAGAGACCGCCCGCTTGGCCCTGCGCTACCAGCAGCTGATTAGCGTCATGCTAACTCAACAACTCTACCCCCCTCCCCCCAATACATGTATGGAGTCACCGTCTAAAACTGTCGAACCCCTGCAAACACTTTTCTGTCACTGAGGATGAGCGTTGATGTCTTTTTGCATGACAGTTTTCACTCACAGCCCCATTCAACAGGTGTCATATTACATCTAGACTGGATTGTTCTCTTAATTGATTACATACATGTTTACATTCAGATTAGGCCACTGGGAACCAATAGGATGAATTTCAGTATCAAAATTGACAAAAATGTAAAGTTATTCTTATGCTATAATAAATGTTTTTAATATTTACACTAAAATAACTTTTCATCTATTTACTTAGAAACATAAATTTAATATAATTTGAAAACTTTGACTCTGCACATTCCGCAGAATTTGATGCGACTTGGTTTTCTCAGAGTTGGCACTGACTCTCACTTCTGAGGGCCAGTCTAGCAGTTCTCTGTTCCAGTCCTGGTTTTGCGTTCTGCACCGCCCCGGCCCACAAGGAGCTTGTTAATTAGTCAATGAGTTGAGTCAGACGCGCTTGACGGTCTTGATGAGAAAAAGCACAAACTAGTGCAACAAACTATTTTCACAAAAAAGAAAATCAACAAAACATTGCAATTAACCAGGGGAACCGAAATATTTGCATTGCATAAGACTGTATCTCCTAAGGGTTCTAAACATCTAAATTAAGGAGCATTAATAGGGAGTTTGCCATCCTCTCATGGCAACAGAAAATGCTCTTCTGAAAATGCTTTACACAAGATGTTAAAACATGGTGAGGCCAGGTACTGATTGTAGATCAAAAACATCATTCCAGCTCATCCCAGAGTTATTGGATGGAGCTCCATCACTCCATAGAACACTGGACTTGTGACCTTCGGGTCATGTGAGGTTACTATAGTCTCTGTGGAGATCACGCAAACTGTGTGTGCATGTGTGCCTGTGTGGATATTTTTGGACAGAGTGTAACTTTTTGTCACAAGTTGAAGTCCATTTTACATTTAAAACGTGTGAGGACATCACACATCCACTAAATAGAACTCACTTCATACACAATTACTATATAACTGCTTAATTTAACACAGTAAAAAAAAAATCATAAAATGTAATGTTGTTTTATTATATGTTTTATGTTTTCCTCAATATGTTAAACTAAATTAATATAATTTAATTAAAATGCTTAAAAATGTGCATTTAAATGCTATATAAGCTCTCTATGCATTATGTTGCCTTACTGTTTCAGGAAGAAATTCAACCATATATGAAATTTGACCAGGGGTGTCTAAACTTTTGCGTACAACAGTACCTGACGTATTAAGCTTGTTTTACTTTCATGAAAACATTGATTAACCCTCCAAGCTTCATTGTAAAGTGTGTTCAACCCGTTCTGTTTCTCTCTCTCTCTCTCTGGTACTGACTCACTCTTCCTCTCTGGCTGTTTCTGTGGAGTGACTCGCTGTGTGTGTAATTAAGTCGGGAGTGATAACAGGTCAATTATTTGTCCAAACATGTCTCCATGGATTCATTACGCACTCAGTGATGATGGAGGGTCCCCAGACACACTGCGCAGAGGGGAAAGGGGAGGTGGAAGATGAACAAAACCCCCATAAAAAACGATGAATCTTTAAGACTTAATAGGATCATCTTCCTCCCCCTCTTTGTCAGGGGAATGGCACCGTTGCCTCTGAGAAGAGTAAACTGCTGAATGAGTGGATGAACTATTGGCATTCGGCTTCAGATGACTTTTAAGGAGAAATCTCACAGACCCCTCAGTCCTTCAGTTCAGATATCACTCTCTGCGCCACATTCTTTGATGATATTTCAGGACACTCTGTCCCATATGTAGCAGATTGAACCATCCTCTTTGCCTCACAGTCTGTGTGGAGTTTAATTAGTGGGCGGTCCCTCAGTGGTATTATCTACAGGCACGAGTGGGCCACCTAAGGGTGCCTTTGTTATCCTCTACCTTCACGGCCAGTGTTTGCTGGTGGTGTCCGTCAGGGCCTGCTGGTGGTTTATTGGTGTGTGGTACTAACACTGTGGCTGAGTGCTTAAGTTCTGTGTCCTGGTTATAAGCTGGTGCTGGTGCTTGGGCTTCATAGCCATCGCTGTTGTCTTCACATAGAGACAGAAGTACCCTTGTAAGCCTGTTCTAGTAAACCTATCTGGAAACTCAGTGATCATTTGGAGCAACGCTGTGCACTGTCTCTACATACCATTCATCAAGAAGGAGGGCTTTCTGGAGTGAGTCATGCTCCTTCTGTAGCCACGTATGTGCTGGGCCAATTCCGAGGTGGCCATCTTAGACTCCTGACGCTGCTGCTGTTTTGATTGATTGTGCTTTGTTTTGCTTGTTTTACTTTGGATTTGATCTTATTTTGTTAAACTGTTTTCTTTAGAGTTATTGTATTTTGGTTAAGTAAATTTATTACTACTTTTGTTCGTTTGAGTTATTATATTTTGGGTTTTTTTTTTTTTTTCTTCTACTATCACTTTTTTTTTCTGGTATGTTATTGAATCCGTATATGTTTACTATTCTGATTATTGTTGCTATTTTTATTGCTATTGTTGCCTGAGTCATTGGTACTAAATTACAGCGAATCACGTGTGTTTGTGTGCAGTGAGTGTGATCATGCGTGGTGTGTGGTGGTGGTGTTTTTTTTCTCTTGCTTTAGCTGTAAGTTAGTCCAATGGGTAGCTCAGGCTATTTGTGATTTTTAGCTTTTGTATTTGATGCAAAGAAAATAAATATTGTACAATTTGACGTAAACACTGCCAAACTCTTGCGCTGTCTAAGAATGTATTACATTTGAAGAAAATTACTATAATAAAAGTGAGTATGAAAGGTTTTTTTTTTTTTGACTATTTCTGGACTCATGCATTGGTTCATGCATTATTGTTTTTTACACAGTCCAAAGGCCAGCTGAAATTGCCAATTTTTGTCAAAAAAATAATAGAAAACAACAAAATGGAGATCATATTTTTCTCAGCAACACTGACCTGTATGAACAACATGATTTGAAGTAATTGTTTGTATGATGTCACTAAAAACAGTAAATTTACATATATGCAACCGTTCAAGAGAAAATAATGACTCATTGTGTCTGGATTGATTTAATAATGATAATAAAAATAACAGTTATACAGTGCTGTTTATTTATTTACCACCTCTTAAACACAAGTTCATTAAAGTGCTCTGTAAGGAGATTAAAATACAGAAAAGACTTTTACATAATATACGTTTTATTCGTTTAATCATTGTTAACAATTGCACAGGTCAGCAAAAAAAATTGTAATCATCAGAAACCACAACACACTTTTCTAATCCAGTTTTTCATGTTGATTTCAGATCTGCTTTCGGTTTCTTTCAGTCACATCAACTTTTTAGTTTTAGTTGGCAATAGACTTGCATGCGTTTTTTATTAAACCGCAGGCACCAATCAAATAACTGTTTCAATATTTTCAGTGCGAAGTCAGACAGGTGCGCACTGTGGCATAGATATAATGATCAGTGTCAGGCAGCTAACACTGTTTCTCCAAAAACGCTTGTAATATGATGACTATATGCTAATTATACCACTATCATGCAATATAACTAGCTTCATCACAAAAACTGTATGTGCTAGGGAAAAACTAAACACAGATTTGAAATCAGCATGAAAAACACTACAAACCCACATAAACTTATCGCTGATGATTTTGACCTGTTGACCTGTGTTATTATAACAATTCTAAACAATCATTTAAGCTTGGATGAACCCATTCAGCTTTTCTTCCTAAGCCACTTTTACAAGGTTTATAATGGAATAGGGATCATGACCTGCCGGATGGTTTCATAACTCATCAGATTAATTCTAGCTTTTTTGAACTTGTAGGCCTGATCTCCCACTGTCCCCAGGACTCCTGGGGTGAAATGATGGTTATGGTCCTTCAGGCATGCCTTTGTAGAGTGTTGCTGTGGAGATGCAGGCCTACTGCTGAGGCTGCTGGTCAGTCAGGGTCTCGCAATCATTGAGAGCCTCCGGCAGGCACACTCCTCATGAACTGCACATAAGAGCATTTCATAAGTATACAGGCACTTATTATTGCCCACAAAAGTGTTCTGTCATAGCAACTGTTGCCAGGTTGAACAAGCCTGACAAAGTACTAGCAAAAACCCTGTTTGACCTAATGAGAACCTGTAGCTCGACGCTCATAATAACTTGCAGTCAGAGTGGATTGTTTACATGCACATATGACAAAGATTGACGTTTGATAACTAATTGTGTTTTTCCTGTTCACTTAATAGAGTACAACCTTAAAAATGATGCTGCACAGTTCGTTTGGTGAAAGGCAGTATACTGAAGCAGGAAAGCAGTCAGTCATGTCCGAATTGAATCGTCTCAAACAGCTGCAGGTGCCGTCATCACAATACTGCCGTCGAAGGCACTGACAACATGGGCAGCAAAGCATCGTGACAACCACCTTCAGTTTGGGACACAGCCATGGTTTGAAAGCCACTGATATCTTGGTGGTTTTGTTTTTAAAAACGATCGCAATTAAATCAAAAAAGAAGTACATACTTACAGTTTAACGTCCACTTTGGTTTATGTAATGTTAAGAGTCTGTAAATGTTAGGAGCCTACCCTCTCAAAAAACAATGATGGAAGATGGTCTTTATGTTATGTTCCCACAGTGCTAGTATAAAATGTTAAATGTGTAATGTTGTGTGTATATATTGTGGCGACCCAGGACTGAGCACAGAACCTAGAGGAGCCTAGAGGAGAATGGAAAGAGACTAGAAAGAAAGGTAAGGGAGAAACAAACAAACACTAAAAGGATCAGGCAAGAAGGAAGGGTGGCTAAGGAAAGGGTGTCGAGAACGAGAAGGAAAGAGATAGAGAGAAGGGAGAGCCCGTGTTTCATTTCAGCCTGAAGGGGTGGTGGTTTGTTAGTGGTTTTTTTAGAGCTGTAATGTCTTTAGGTTAAATAAAGCCTCCGCTGAGCACAAGCTCTGGAGTCTGCGTGCTCTGGGTGTGTGTTTGGGCCTCCCAGCCTGTGGGTGATGGACGTTCCGCCGCCATCGCTCACAATACATGAGGTAGTAGCCTAGTGGGTAAAACACTTCCCTGTGAACTCGATGACCACAAAGTTACAGGCTCAAACCCCTCACATTCTATCATTGTGTCCTTGAGCAAAACACCTTACCTTTACTTGCTCCAGGGGGACTGTCCCTGTAACTAATCTGGATAAGAGCGTGAGCCAAATGCCACCTTTACCTACATATATTCACATGGGAACATATCTATGTGCACATGTGTGTATATGTATGTTATACATGTATGTATGTTTTGTTTACAGGAATATTCCTCCAACTTACAAAAAGACATTTTAGACATTTTGGGGATTTTTATACATTGCAGAAACATTTAAAATAGGGTAACTTTCCCGCAGTCAAAATGAAATGTTAAGTGAACCGATTACAAACTAAAACTTGATAGCTTGCAGGTCTTCTTACACATAATGTGATTCACAATGAGTGGGACCAATTTTGTGTTTTAACAATAGCCCTGTAGAAGTCCCAGATCCATCTCTAACTGTGAAGACAAGCCGCAGTCCAACCAGCTTTTAGTCAGCCGTTAGAAATGGAAACAGCAGCAGCACCGTGGCCATTAGCAATTTTAGAATTTTATGATGAAATGAACAGAAAACAGAAATGGTCCAAAATAACATAGAAAAGCATCTTGATTCTTTATCTTACATTGAAAGTCTCAAATGGTTAAAATGTTTGTGAAATAGAAATTAATGTTGGCTTAAAGGTGTTGTTTGATTGAGTTTTGAATGGAAGACATGGCCCTGATCGTACATTAGTGCTAAACTAATTATAACATACTATTCAAAAACCCCAAAAGAACTGTAGTAAAATTGCTATAAATGTGTTTTATTTAATGATGATAATAACAAATTTTATTTATAGGCGCCTTTCACAACACTCAAGGACACCGCACAAATTAACAAAAGTAAGAACAGACAATAACAAACAAATACAGTAAAAAATACAACCGAGCAAAGGAGATTAAATAGACTATGCAATTTACATGGCTTTTGACCTTTATAGCTGAACTAAAAGCCCAGATTTGACCACTGGAAAGGTCACAGTTAGTTGCTGCAAAACAGTATATTGTTTTAGTGTGAATATCATGTGCATTTTGTGCTGTGTGCTATAATTTCTCATTCCTCAAATCTCACAATAGTACACGTATTTGTGGGCGGAGCATGGACTGGGCAATTGCGAATGCACCTCTATGGGGAGTGTATCTGCTAAATTGGCCAGTGAATGTGGGTACAAGGTTGGTGTAGCTAATAAACGGGTAACTCAGTGCATCTTCTTTCATCAAATAGTGCTCCATGCTGTTTTTTGGTTGCAAAAGAGCAGCAGTTATAGTGGAATAAAACATGCGGTGACAGAAGAAGTTGCTGTCAAGACTGTATTATTCCTGCTTTACGGTACAGCAGGGAATTGGTAATGTCCCATTACGAGTCTGAAGGGAGCAGTAATGGTGGATGTAAGGAGAAAAGATGGGCTTTTGGAGCTGTTGTAGGAGAAAATGGTCTTTGACCTAACTCAGGCTTGATGGTAATGAGCCCCAACACACAGAATGACTAGAACGGGACCGGCTTTAAATCTCTGGTGACAGGAGCCAGAGGTAGGAATACCAGCGAGTTGTTACCTCGTTTACTTATTAGCTCCTGTTTAGGTTCTGCTGAAAAGGACACAGTCACTGATCCCTTAATTGCTGATAAATTTTTTTAAGTGTCTTATTTGTCTACATGGACAGTGACAGTAAGGATGCCGGGGCCATAGGGTTAATTGTATGTGTGATTAATTAACAGGTAAAAAAATCATTAAACCACCCTAAGATGTGTCCATATTTATAGAAGCAGGTCAATATGAGCCTTGACCCTATTAACCTTGGGTCCATGAGCCATTCAGTACACCAACTACTCAATCAGCTTCCCAGCTGGAGCACAAACATAAAATTCCCAAGAGACTATAGAACACATCTTTCATTTCCAATTGTCATGCTGCTTGAGTGTTTACCAATCTTCCAAAGAAAATTCAGAACAAAATGGCCCTCGTCAAAAAGTGGGGAGGTCCTCAGCGTCCAGATCATAAATGATGCCTATCATGCCTATTTAGCATTTGGAAATTAAAATAAATGTTTGGAAATTTGTGGTACATTGACCTGAAAGTGCTGATTCAACACTAATTTTGGAACGTTACAAAAACCCTCAGGCAACTTTTACGTGAAAAATGACAAAACCTTTTACCCTGGTGCTGTAGAAAGTGTCCTGACTCAGAGCATCGCCCCCTGGTTTGGGAACAGCTCTGTACAGGATATTAAGGGACTACAGAGAGTGATCCAGGCAGGAACAGCTCTAGCATTTCTGCAGGACGTTTATACCAGGAGACGCAGGACCAGAGCAACCAGGATCATCAGTGACTCGTCTCACACAGTAACTGTCTGTTTGACCTGCTGAAATCAGGCAAACGCTTCAGTAGTATTATATACAAATCAGAGAGGCACAGAAGGAGCTTCCATCTTCAGACCATAAGACAATTCACCAAGACACGACACCACAACTTTAAACCATCCATTAAAACAGAGACTAAACTCACAAACTCACTGTATCGAACCTGTCGTCTGTTATTCAGCAAAAGCAACCAGCACACCACACTTTACAGTACATCCTCTACTCTGTGTATTTGCACACGTCAGATCTTGTTTACACTTGTAATGTTTACACTTGTGATATTCATTCGAACATAAACTACATACATTTATTACTTAGTTCCAGCCTTTCGTTTTCTCTTCAATTCATTGTAACTGTATTGCACAGACGTTTCAGGGCCACATTTCACGACTTATAACTGTATGTGACAAATAATAAATTAATTTATTATTTATCAGCTGAATCTTGAGGAATCTCAAAGAATCATAATTAAACAGAATCATTGTGGGCAGGGGCGTCGGAAGCATTTTTAGAGTGGGGGGAGGGCATGGGACATACTGTTGGGGGAAACTGGAACGGAGGGGGGTGGTGGGCGGATTGATAAAAGCGTAGTGTTTTCGGAGGGCGGGGTGGGGGGTTATAGCTGTAGCGTAGTGTTTGGGGGGGTGCACAGCATACTGCACGTGGCGTCTCGTGTGTTACACCCTCATACAAATCCCTGGGATAAGTTCGGGAAGCACGAAATGAATGATTGTTAAAAGTGACAATGTCTCCCCCTTATATAATGCTTCCGGCGCCCATGACTGTGGGGTCCGAAAATTTTTCCCCTATTAACAGAAAGTATAAAGTTGATGCATAACAAGTAATAGAACAGAGTGTCTGCATTTCCAACATTGACCACTGGGGGACAGTAATGTGTGTGTGTGTGTGTGTGTGTGTATGTCAGGTGCTGTCAGTGAAGTGCCTGTCTGGAAGCAGTTGACCTGTGCTGCTGTGGAGAGTGAGGGTGAGCAGACTGGTCCTGACCCACGTGTTCCCCAGGCATGAGGCCTCTCCCAGCCCTGAGAAGGACAGCCTGGGGTCTGGGAAGGGCGGATCAGAATCTTTGGACTCCATCTGTCGCTGTGGAGAAGCTGGGAGGTGAGGGTGTAGGTGGGGTGGGGAGTGTGGGACAGGTGTTCCACCTCCACCAGCTGCCATCAACCCAACAGCTGGCCTGCTGCACTGCTCCTCCTCTGTCCTTCCTTCTTCTTCTTCTTCTTCTTCTTCTTCTTCTTCTTCTTCTTCTTCCTCTTCTCCTCCTTCTCGTTCTCCTTCTCCTCCTTCTCCCTAGACTCCTTTGCCTCCTTCTCCTTTTTTCCTTCTGTTTTATATTATCCCATATAATTTTCTTGTTTCATATCTTTGTTTTTTTGCTCCTTCTTCTTCCCCTTCTTCTTCTCGCCCCTCTCCTTCTTCTCTTTCTTTTCTCCTTTTTATATTTGTTTCCTTCTTTTTTCTTTTTTCCTCGTCTCCTTTGTCACATTGTTTTCCATTTTTCTTTATATTACAGTGTATAATTCTCTTGCTTCACATCTTCATGTTTCTTTCCTTCTTTTTCTTCTGCCCCACTAATCCCTCTTCTTCGTCACCATTGTCATCATCATCAGCAGCAGCAGCAGCTTCATTTTTATATTTTTCCCCTTGTCCTCCTCCTTCTTCTTGATCTTTGTCATCATCATCTTTTTCCCTCATCATCTTTTTGTTCTTCTTATTTGTCACCATAATCTTCACCATCATCATCATCACCATCATCATCATCATCATCATTATCTTCATCATATATCATCTTCATCACCACCACTACCACCATCATCACCATCATAATCACCATCTTCTTTTTCCTCTTTTCCGTGCTCCCTCTTTTCCTGATTACTACATTTTTCCTGCTTTTTTCCTCCTGAAACTGGAATGTTGTGTCCTGGCTAAATGCAGGTGGTCACAGTTAGTCCTGCTAGAGGCAGGAGGACTGTGTGTGTAGGTAAAGGTGTTAAGAAACTGAAGAACATGGGCCGTAGAGGGCGCTCTCACACAGGCCCACCGCCTCTGTGGGCTCGTTCCCCAGCGGGGCTTGCAGTTGGGGCCTGGTGGTAGGACCTGGCAGCGCTTGGCTGCGAGGTGTGTGTGTTTGTGTGTGTGCCTTGTGTGTGTGTGTGTGTGTGTGCGCGCGTGCGCGTGTGTGTGTGATTAGTATTCAGACGGCTCTGCACAGGAATCAAATCGCAAGGTCTTTACCCAGCAGCCGCCTCCACACTTCCAACCCTGGAAACAAGCCAGAGCCATGACTCTGACTGGAAAATGTTTACACACTAGTGTGTGTGTGTGTGAGAGAGAGAGAGAGAGAGAGAGAGAGAGAGAAAGTGAGAGAGAAAGAGAGAGAGAGAGAGAGTGAGGGAATGAGAAAGGGAGAGAGAGAAAGTGAATGAGAGAGAACAAAAGAGAGAAAGAGAAAGAGAGGACGGTGCAGAGAGAAAAAGTGAGAGAGGGAGAAATGGAAGGAGAAAGAGGAGAGAGAGAAACAGAGCAACAGAGCGTGATGCAGACAAAGGAAGGAAGAGAGAAAGAGCAGGGGAACGTGATTTAAAGCGAAAGAGGTAACAATAGAGAGAAAAAAGGAGGAAGAGAACAAGAAAGAGATAGCAGGGGCAAGAGAGGCATAGAGAGAGACGGGCCACGAAGATAAGTCTGAATGGGAGAGAGGGTGAGAGAAAGGAGAGAGTGAGAAAGAGACAGAAAGGGGAGAAAGAGATGGGGACAGAAGGATGAAAGAAGAGAGACAGTAAGAATGAGAAAGAAAGAGAGAGAGAGAGAGAGAGCATTAGTGATTCCAGTGAGTGGACAGTTTCCATTTAGTTGCAAATTGATACAAAGGCTAGAAGGGAATTTAAAGAACAGGCAGTCATCCGTGCCTGATTAGTCATCGTGTAGCCAATTATCAATTACAGTCTTGCGTTATGCTGCACATACTACATTCTGCATAAACCTCAGCACGTCCTTTCTGGGTTTTTTTAGAAAATAGAAATGTAATGGAATTGTAACCGGTGTGGGCTGGTTGCATTAGAGGAGCGTATAATGATGAGAAAGCCTTAGGGTAATTCATTCAGGCTTGAAACTCTAGAAGTGTAGTTGGCTGTAATGAGTCTACACACTGTTCGCGCTTGTGTTCAAAAGACACAGTTAAGTGAAACCTTATCACAAGAGCCGACAACTCATTAAGCCACGATCCTGAGGCAGTAATAATAGGCCTGGCAAGTGCTTTAAAATCTCTGCAGGCCATGTCGTGTCCCTACATTAAAATGCTGTTCTATTTGTTTTGCTGTCAGAGGGGAGAGGGTATGTGTTGAGCAACAAATATTAGACAGTTAATATCACATTTCACCGTGGCAGTTAGAGGCCGGCAAAGGGAAAAGACTTTGGGAGACAAAATTGCCTAATTATTTGCCCCCCCAGTTCAACTGGAGAAATAAATACGCTTAGAGAGGACCAAACCCCAGTTCATCAGACCTGTATCCTACAGACAGAGATGAGAACATGTTCCAGCTCAACAGTTCCAACTTCCGGAAAGTATCCTGGGGTTCCTAAGTGGTAAAAAATGACGCCTGTAGTTTGTAATGGCACCTTGTTATAGGAAGGGGGGGAAAAAATCACTTGCATCATTAACCCTTAGAACATGGATCCATGCCCAGCAACTCCTTACGTGGAAGTTCCAGTTTGTGTTGATGCTTGAGGTGTCAGACGTGTCGTTGAACTTTGTTTGGTGTTCCTATGTCACGTGGCACCAAAGTTATTGTAATTTTATGAAGATGTAGTTATAAAGGCTTTTATAAATGGTGTCATAAGCGAATGGACATTAAGGAGAAAAATGCCCAAATTTCTTTTATTTTAGGTTTTAGAAACAAACAGAATAAACACAAGATCTTTGAAATCAGGAGAACTTTCAGGATTGTTGTCCCGGGTTCAAAACCCACAGAGGGAGGGGGGTCCGGAGAGCGGCCAAGTTACAGCACGCTGAGCGAAAGGACAGAAAACAGTAGCGTGTAACAGAGCAAACAGCGGTTTTAGACAGTTTTACACCATTTTTATTTGTTGATATCAGATTTTACTAGTACACTCTGAATACAAGACCTGAAACTCTGTAACTATGTAAGATGGTAGTTCAACAATGCTACACACCTGTGGAATTCAAGTAGACCTTGGTCATGATTATTGAATTCAGGAGTTTAGGGCTACTTGTAGACCAACTCTTGTCACACACACCAGAACACGTGACGTCAAACGGTCCCGGAAATGACTCACGTCCAGACTATTTAAGCGGGAAGTC
>JBBPCX010000028.1:8993889-9006692 GCA_037974365.1 Hydrocynus forskahlii | reverse complement strand
TAATTACTCATATCAATCAATCAATCAATCTATTTTTGATATTTATCTATCTATTCTTCCATCCATCCATCCATCAACCAATCAATCAATCAATCTATCTATCTATCTATATTGTGTATTATAAATTATAAATTCTGTATACAGTCATGAACAAAAGGTCTAGACACCTAGATATTATATGTAATAATATATCCAAGTATATGTACTAACTATAATCATTGATGAACTAATAAAATGCTACAAAATTAAAAACCCTTTACTTTTACTATTTTGCAATTATTTAGAAATAAATCATGTTTTACACAAAAAAATCACTTTACAAAGTTAGGATCATTTTGTTGGTCTTGACTTTGCAGGTTTTTCACTGTTTTTCCTACAAAGACAGAGTGAAAATAAATGCACACACAAACACACACAAGGATGCACCATCTGCTTGTGGACTGGCCCTCTGCAGAGATAAACTGGCAATGTGTAGCTGCAGTGTTAGACTCTGCTCTGCTGAGGTGTGAGCGGGAGAAAGAGAGGGAGGGAGAGAGAGAAAGAGAAAGTGTGCGTGTGTGTGTATGTGTGTGTGCTCAGGGGGTCTGCTTTTCGTAAAGCTCCTGTGGAGACTCGGAGAACCATGGCATCTGGCTGCGGAAAAGGGAACAGACTGATGCAGGAAAGAGGAGGAGAGACTGGGAGCTGAAGCATGGTGATTAATGGGTTAGCTAGGTGTGTGTATGTGTGTGTGTATGTGTGTGTGTGTGTGTGTGTGTGTGTGTGTGTGTGTGTGTGTGTGCTTTCATCCATGCCTGTGTGTGTGTGTGTGTGTGTGTGTGCTTGTTTACCTACATGACTTTGTAATAAAACAAGAGAAAAGCAAGGTTAACTTGCAATACCTGACTTAGTTAAGTCTTAAAGAATGTTTCTCTATGAAGTTCGTACCCAACTGGATCCCTCTTGTCATTTAATAATAGTATAAGCAAAGTGAGTCCAGAAGGTGAGTACTTGTGTGTGTGTGTGTGTGTGTGTGTGGCAGCATTGCTTCAAAAGACACAAACATCACCAAAAACAATTCTTTCTCTGCATCTCTATATTTTTCTATGTATATGTACTGTATATGTATGTGTGTGTGTATGTCTGTGTGTGTGTGTGTGTGTGTTTGTGTGTTTAAGCACATGCAACTCTTACATCAGTAACAATTGACGTGCGGCTCAGAGGCTCCAGCCGCACACAGCTCTGCTCCTCCAGCTTCGGAGAGAGAAGCCTGTCCCCTCTGCATGCCACCATCAATTACTAACCACTAATGTGACACACACACACACACACACACACACACACACACACACACATCTGTTCACACCTGTGCAGTGACACATTTAGTCTCTTCAGCATAGTTCAGCAAAAGCCCTCAGAGGACTCTCTAACTATGACTGTTTACTGCTCTGATGAATCTGCCTTGCACAGAGAGAGAGAGAGAGAGAGAGAGAGAGAGAGATTATTACTGGCACCAAATATTACTCTGAGCTTATAAAAAGTGGTAAAATGTGATCTAATGAAATCACTGGATACAGGAAACATATGGGGGGGTAAAACTTGGCTATAAACAAACAAATTATATCTCTCAGGAGTGAGACAGGGCCGCTGTTTGAGCCCATCATTGTTTAATATTGATATACATAAACTGCCAATGATATTTAAACCGTCTGCAGCTCCTGGTCTCACTCTGCATAACTCTGAGATCGAATTCTGAGGTCTGTCCCCCAAGAGCAGAGCCTGCTGAAACAGCACTGTCCGACCCTGAAACAAACTCAAGTTATGATATTTCAGAATGGATCCAGATCTCAGGAAACAAAGCGTACATTTCAGCCAGGGACAAATGACTTTAACTGCTCCTTAGACTACTACTATTCAGTCATCAAAGTTCCTCAGAAAAAGAATGAAAGGGGGAAAGGGCGTGCAGAGCTAGATCATTTTACACTTTGGTTGAAAATGTGTGAGTCCTTGGAAGATTTACTTGTATTTTTAGGGTCATTGTTATGTTGCAGGGTCCAATTTTGCTTCAGCTTTAAATTTCTTATAGATGGTCTCACATGTTCCTCAAGCACCCTCTGATACACGGTAGAATTCCTGGTGGATTCTATAACGGCGAGCTGGCCAGGTCCTGCTGCAGCACAGCATCCCCAACCATGACACTTCCACCTCCATGCTTCACAGCTGGTGTGAGGTTCTTTTCCTGGAATGCGGTATTTGGTTTACGACAAGCATGTCCTCTGTTCTGGTGTCCAGATGATTTAATTTCAGACTCAGTCCAAAGAACATTATTCCAGAAGTCCTGGTCTTTGTCTACGTTATCTCTGGCAAACTTCAGTCTGGCCTTCATGTTTCTCTTAGAGAGTAAATGTTTCCTCCTTGCACACTTCCCATGCAAATTAAACTTGTGCAGTCTTTTTCTGATTGTAGAGGCATGCACTTTCACATCCACAGTTGCAAGAGCCTGCTGGAAGTCCAGTGATGACATTTTAGGGTTTTTGGAGACTTCATTTAGCATCTTGCAGTCTGCTATCGGGGTGAACATGCTTGGACGGCCAGACCTGGGGATGCTGGCAGTTGTTTTAAAAGTCCTCCACTTGTAGACTATTTTCCAGACAGTGAAATGACCAATTTCAAATTCTTTTGAGATTTTTTTAAATCCCTTACCAGACTCATAAGCTGCTACAATCTTCTTTCGGGCAGCCTCAGGCAGCTCTTTCGATCTCACAAAGGTGTTCACTCTCACTTCAACAGTCAGGAGCACGCCAGACTGAATGTCTGGGGTTTAAATAGGGCAAGCCTCCTTCACGATGCTGAGTAACTATACTGTAAGCACATTAGAATAAATGTGTAATCAAGTGGGAATAAATGTGGGAGTGTCCTTATTTATTCCTCACAAGAAATTGCATTTTTGTAGAATTACATTTTAAAGATTTTGAAAAGTCCTTTCTTCAGTCTTAATTGATTAGTCATATTATTTAAATCTCCCAGTATTGTTACAATGGAGACGAAATATCCATGTGTCCAAGAATGTTACAAAAAACATGCATGCTTTCATAGGATATCCTAAGTTTTCCACATCGCTGTGTATATTTTTTCACATCACTGTGGCGTGTGATTGAGGGAGTTTTCCTTTTTCTGTGGCTTTGTTGTGTTTTTGTGATTTTACAACTGTGTTAGGATAGGCAAGTGCCTTACGTGTATGTGTGTGTGTGTGTGTGTGTTTGTTTGTGTGTATACATATATCTGTAAGACATAAAGACAGAGGGAGAATGTGTGTGTTTGCTCTCTTATACTTAAACATCTTTAAATCTCTGATGTGTTAATACATACATTTCTATGTGTCGCTGGAACTGATCACCAGTCCCTTACAGGACAGACACACACATTAACACCTAGAAGCACTTTATCTCCAACCCACCTGATGTACCTGACTTACAGCTGCGAAAGAAACCAGAGCACCCAGAGGAGTGTCACACAGACACAAGGAGAACATACAAACACAGAGAGAAGGCTATTCACCCCTGCACACACACACACACACACACACACACACACACACACACACACACACACTCACACACATACATCTGTAGAGGAAGGATTGTTTCTGGGGAAACATGTGTCCTCTGAAGCACTGATGCCAGGTGTACACACACACACACACACACACACACACACACACACACACACACACACACACACAACCTGATCCCTAGTACATTCCCTTCCCTCTCTCATTCCCTTTTTCTCTATTAGTCTGTCTGTTGTTTCTCACACATCCTCATAAACAACAAACACACGCAGAGACAAATGGCGACTCCACCTCTGCCAGAACCGCTCAAAAGCCTGCTTTAAATTTGCATATGTAAATGACAGCAATTCTGTTCATAGATCTGTAATTAAACAAACGACCGGAGCTTACAAACAAATGTCCATCTCCATTGCCTTTCCAATAATAGAGTTGCCACGGCAACACGTTTTAATTGGCCAGTTTCATCAGGTGCCTCCACAACTCGCTCTCTCTCTGATATTCAATGCTAATTCATTCGGCGGGAGTCTGTTTCCCCAGGGACTTTTTTTTGGGATCTTTATGGCCTGACATCTAAATTTCCCAATTCCCTACGCAGAGGAAACGCCCCTCGACCTGTTACTACACACTACACACTACTGCCATGTGTTACAGTAAATTCACCACACTTGACAGAGAAAATGGGAGTGCTAGTGGTTAGACGGTAACGCTGTTTTTTTTTTTGCTCCTCTGTTAACCGTATGGGACTCGACCCCACGACCTCAGCATTAAGCTACTAACACACTGACTGTGGGATTAAGCTTTCTAGCATTGTGCTAAACTGCTTTTCGCTCGAGAGATGCTTCAAAAACTCAGTATCACATCGAGTGCTGATAATAATCTTATTTGCACTGGCCCGAACATTTTACAGGCTTCAAAGACTTGTGGGTATTACAGACTGAATATGCAAATGATAATATTGTGAAGGTGGAGGC
This sequence comes from Hydrocynus forskahlii, assembly GCA_037974365.1. Lineage (NCBI taxonomy): Eukaryota > Metazoa > Chordata > Actinopteri > Characiformes > Alestidae > Hydrocynus > Hydrocynus forskahlii. Next base: position 9,002,171 of record JBBPCX010000028.1, on the reverse strand, counting down.
CAGCAGGATGTATTCGCCAGATCCGAAAGGTTTCATGTTAAAGAACATACAAAAATGAAGGTTCAAAAACGGGAGAAAATTCCAAAACACACAATGGTCCAAGAGATAACAGGAACAGGAGCATCACAGAAACAAAGGGGGAAATAAACAGGTTTAACAAAAACATAAGAAAACCAGCACAGCCATAAACGACCATGACAGAGTTCCAAAGTAAGTTTTACAGATAATCCACCGCCACAGATGAAAATACAGGGGTAATTATACTAATTGAGGAAATGGGAATAGCTGGGCAGGGTCAGAGACAGGAACTAGACACAGATGAACAGGATAAGGCAGGGCTAAGACCAAAACACACTCACATGTAACAGGCAATTTAACAAAGGCACATGGACTGTAAACAACAACAGACCAGAAAACAGGGAGAAGATATCATTAACAATGGGAGTGTGAAGCATATGTAGCACATGAAACCTGTCACCATATCTTTTCAAACCTCCTCTAACTTCCATTTGTGTTTCTGCTCTGGTTCGGACCACTCTGAGACATAGGGGATACACAGAGGGCTGTCCTACCTACCCAAAGAAAGCCAAGCCAGATTTGCTGTCTTGAACCTCTGGTCCTGGATGGCTGTGACACAACCATGGAATGAGCTCATAATCAACCATAATTTTATGAGTGTAAGTATTTACTGCAGTTCAAATTACATCCAGTAGTGGGCAGTGCTTTGGTCCGCAAGTGCGGAACAGCTTCTGTCAAATCCTGTTGAATCCTGATAGTGTTTTCAGATGTCAAGTCTAATTTAAAGTAACTATTTACCTAAATGTTACAACATTTAACAACAATTAGCCGATGCTACTGTTCTCTGTCACCAACAGTGGTACATTCTTGGGATTTAGATTGCTGTTTGTGTTGCTAGAAAATCAGAATCAGAATCAGAATCAGAAAACTTTATTTCTCACAGAGGAAATTGTTTATGTGGTGACTGCCACATCACACAGACTCAGAGAGACACAAGACACCAGAATAATGTCAAATGAAAAGCAAGATAAAATACAATAATAAAATAAATAAAATAAGTCTAATATAAGTCTAAGAGAAGAGGAAAAAGAGAATATAAGAGAAGAAAAGGGAAAAAAAAAGAGCTGAGATTCCCCCAAAGTGGTTACGTGATGGTGGGTTGGTTTTGAACTTGCATGAGAATCATTACTTCCTCATTTAAAATGATGCATTATACATATTGTGCTTCTCTGGAATACCAGTCTCTTATAACAGATTTCGTCAATTTGGTTTTGCTCATGAAAATTGTTGTTTTTGCGGCTTAAAAAAGAAGGAAGCATCTAAATACTAAAAAAAGAGACAAACACCAACATAATGATTGAAAACTTTGGATTATTCAGGCCTGCCACAAATGTTACACAGTTGGGGGCAGCCTCTAACAGGGGGGTGCCCAGGGAGGAGTATATGGGGATGGTACCTTGCTCAAGGGTACCTCAGTGTTGCCACTAGCAGTCCTGGGATTCAAACCCAAAACCTTTTGATCACAGGGGCTTCTTCCTAACTGCTAGGCCACCAGCTGGTGCCTAGTGCAGGGATATATATCGGTATGAGCAGGGATATATATGGGTATGAATAGGGATATAGGGGAATAAACAGGGATAATGGGGTATGAGCAAGAGTACATGTGTATGAATGGGGATATTGGGGCATGAGTGGGGATATAGTGGAATAAACAGGCATGTATGGGTATAAACAGGGATAAATTGGTATGAGCAGGGTTGTATATATTGACATGATTGGGAATATATGGGAATGAATATGGATATAAGGGTAGACCATGGAAGACCACATATAACAAGATCGTGAAGTGCCTTGTATGTAATCAGGAGTATTTTCTATAGGATGCTATAATAAATGGGCAGCCAGCTTGCTGAGCACGGCAGTAATTTATAGGTTTAATTTGTAGAATTACCTCAAGCAGCTTCATTCTAGACATGCTGTTGCATGGAAGGTGGTTTGGCAAGAAGATCACTAAATGAGGCAGTAAAATAATATAGAAAATACAGAACAAAGGTGTGAATTAATGCTCCAGAAAATACTAAGTGAAGGATGAAGAACAATATTTTGCAGATGGAAAACTGCAGTATTCACTGTTTAAATAACTGCAACTCTACAGTTAAGCAAAAAACCTAGAAAATAACATTAAAAAAAAGAAAATAACATCAAGATTTCAAGGAGCTTGACGAGCTTCATCATAACACCATCCATCTCAAGATACAATGGATCAACCATGGTTTTACGTCATGCACACAAGATACTAATGAAGATGGAGGTATGATCTGGGTATCATCCTCATAACAGTGAAAACAGATTCCAGGGGAGCTGATTATCTCACCAACAGAAAGCATGTAACTAATAAACATAACAGCCCTGCAGGACACCCTGGATAAAGGGAATGGAACAGAGAGTCTGTGGCTCTGGATAGAGGTGAACTACTGTCTCTTAGGAAGATATTAAATGAACAGGTTAAAGCTGCACCAGTGATACCAATAGGGGAAAGACGAGTCATTTCATGTAGTTTGTAGAAATGGTCAGCTTTTACTGAGGAAACCCTGCTTTTTAGTGAGTTGTTTCACTAAAAGTAACCTTATGATTTTTAAATGAATAAATGCATGAATTAATGAATCAAAATAATATAGAACTAAAAGAATAATTAAATGTTAGAAGCAATTAAGAGAAAATATTAAGTAGACTAGACGTTCAAAGGATAACGCTGTAATTTGCAGAAACCAGAAATCTAACAATTTCCTATCAATTCCTATTTAAGTTTTTTAGCAGCTTTTACCGAACCTTCCACGCACGCAAACAAACTGCTGCAGAACGCGTTACCATGGAAACTCAGTAGGCAGATCCTGCCCTTTTCCATTGGCTCAGTGATCTGTAGGCTGGACGTTGCTTCCGTTCAACATGAGCATTCGTGCATTTCATGTGTATGTGTGTGCATATGTATGCTTATACATATGGGTATGTAGGAATGTGTATGTATGTATATATAGATAGATAGATAGATAGATAGATAGATAGATAGATATATACTGTATCATTACAGTATCCCTGCTGTGTCCCCCTTTAGTATTTTATTGTATTTTTACACTTTTACATTTATTTTTAAAGGTATAGCACATTCAGAGATATATTTATACATATATAAGTTTAATTTGAATTAATTCCCCCTTTTTTACCCTCTTGTCGGTCTGTGTTGCAAGAGTGTTATGTTGTATATTGCACCTACGGTCCAGGAGCTCGATATTTCATCTCACCGTGTGCTCTGTGCATATGGCTGGGATGACAATAAAGCTTCTTGACTTGACTTGACTTAGAAATGGTGGAAGACAACTACATGCATAAAATATGAAAACAATCGCTTAGCTTTCAAAATTTGAGCTGGACCATCAATCTGCCCCATCTTTTAACTCCTGCAACATTGTTCCTGTGCATTCTGGCCTATTGTCACCCCAGTTGTCAGTGGTGATCCAGATTAGAGCATTCTCTGTGCTGTGGAGAGGGTGGACACTAGATTGAAAAAGGCTATAGACTATAACTGTGAAGTGGCAAGTCTTTCTAACAGTTTAACTCTGAATGAGAGATTGGTTGTCTACACCTGCCAGTAAGAAGCCAGAGGGGAAACACAGCAGTAATGTTAAGTTCAGGTGGGACAGCCCTAGACAGGAGGCAACTATTAATAAAACTGCAAAAAAGCAACAGAATTAAAGACAAGCCGATCTTGCGAAGAGGACCAGGTGTGGGGTGTAACAGGCGGAGCACAGCGCTAGATTTACTAATCAGCTCTGACACTTATAATCAAACAGCTTTGGCTTCAACGTGTGAATGTGGCGAACGCAGTGAATACATGATCTTGCGGTGGTCAGCTTTGTGTTTCTGTGTGTGAGGGGGAACATGTAATTATGAGTTAGTATGCTCTTCTAGTGCACAAAAATCAGTGTGCTGAAGGATTTGAGCCTCGAGGTCACTGTGACCTGCTCCTGCGTGTGTGTTCTCCGGAGGATCCCTCTACAGACGGAATGAAGGGATTGAAACTCCATTTTTGTTTGAAAGCAGGTGCGCGTGTGACCTAAGACCACCAAATCCAGGCCATGCATTTCTCTCTCGCGCCTTCTTGCTCTCATCATCTGTTCTTCCTATTACCCTTTCCCATTCTGTGTTTCTCTTTTTATTAGCATATAATGCTTGGCTCGATGTATTTGCATTTATACTGCGAGAAAAACTGAATCACATTTGTGATAGCTCTGTAGATCTTAGTTTACAATGCTACAGAAGAAGAACCCAGGGGTCTTATCCAGTGTGTGTGTGTGTTGTCCTGCTGCTGATGAAGGATTAGGACTGGGCTTCATCTGAAATGTTAAGTGTCGTGTTCTGCTCAGTTGGCTAATGAGGGGAGCTGCGATAGGGCAGTGTCTGGGAAAAAGAGAAAGAGAGAGAGATAGAAAGAGAGAGAGATAGAAGGAGAGAGAGAAATTCAGAGAACCTGCATTTATTTATGTCCAAGTAGCAAACTTGTTTACTGCTGTTTCTCTTAATGGTGTTCTTTTTTGGTTTATGTCATGCAAACCACAGTAAGATAATAGTGTTCCCACGTATGAGCATAACAGAGCCTTTAAACATGCTGGGTGACATGATCTTCTACATTAGTGATACATTTAATGTACCTAATGTAGATTAGATTGTTCTAAATGCCTGGCTGTTGAGCTGTGTTGGTTGAATGTGCTCAGGGGGGAGGCCTAGGGAACGAGCCGCTCTGTGCCAACGGGGCAGGAAAATGTCATGTCACGTTTCTGACAACAAATTTTGGATTTTTTGGATAAATATGATATTTGGACAATATGATATCATTTTTTGGATAAATATGATATTTGGACAATATGATATCAGGAGTAAAGGCCTTGGATAAAAGTGACTACATTCACTATTGTCTCGGACAGCAAAAGTTGCATGACATACACAATTCTGTTCTCTCTGACTAGATGAATTGCAAACTGCAATATATTGTTATACATGGCAACATACTGTTATAATACTTTACTGGAAGCAGTTTCTTCCACACAGCTGTCAGCTTTGCTACATTATGCAGTATAACCTGTATCTAGTAAATAGATTACTTCAGGATTTCTGCAGTAAATTGACATCAGATCTGCATTGTGGATGTCCTTTATTCTGTCTGTTGCCCAAGTCTGCCCGTTTGTGTGTGCGTGCGTGTGTGTGTGTGTGTGTGTGTGTGTGTATGTCCAATATACATACACATTACAGCAGTTTTCTAGACTTGGCCTTAATGAGGCTTAATGAAAAAGTCAATAGCATCTTTAATGAGTCTAGCGCTTGTGTGATGGGGTACACAATCAACTACTAGCAACACACTTCACGACACCTGTGTGTGTGTGTGTGTGTGTGTGTGTGTGTGTGTGTGTGTGTATCTGCGTGTCAACGTGTGTGTGTATGTGTGTTTGTGTCAGTTTCAAACACTGATGTTGCGTTTTCTAATCAGGAACCACAAATCCCAAGACAGTACATGGCCTTTGCTAAGAAGTACATTTCCGTGCAAAATCCCCCAAAGTGTCTTTTACACAAATTTCAAACGCAAATCAGCAAATCAGCTTAGGCTTTAGCTCATACTAAAAAAAATCCAGCACAGCAGAGTAACAAACACAAACATCCGAATTTCACACCTGATCAAGAAGCACAAGTTCCAGACTGTTTAGGAATCCTCTCTTCTCTCCATGAAGTGCGGACCCCCTCGTTGCTGCTCCAGAATCGGTATTTCAGCCTGTTAGAAAGCAATTAGAATTCCACCAGCAAATCTCTGGCAACAGGCCGCCTCCTTCCGAGCTCCTTTCACTTCAAATATTTCACCCTCGCTTTTCATGTTCGGCTGGCTAATTAAAATATTAATAATTGGCTCTTTTGACAGGGGATGCAGGCAGGAAACTCCGAAATAGCAAATAGGACACTCGTCCGCTGAGTACTGGAGTTATTGGCTTGGTTGTAGTAACATATTTCTCGATAAAGTGATCCTACGCTGGCCGGCATGCTGATGGAGAGCTCGGGCCGGGAGGGTCTGCGGCGTTTGATGTTGCTGTCTGCTGCTGTCCATGTAGTCCACGAGGGTTTTGTTAGACAAACCTTCATATTAGTCTGGAGTTAGATGCAGCTATTTGCAAACATACAACATTATTTTTTAAACACTTTGTACTCACCTATGACCTGTCGCCCATTTAGAATTTGTTAACATGTCATGGTGCTCCATCAGCAGTTCTGAAAAGCAAATCTATCATATGTTAAGGACGTTTTTCTCTCTTCTCTGATAAACTTACAGTTCACAAGGACTCTTTTTCACATGGTCTTCTCTGTCTTAACCATGTTACACCCCCTTTTATGGCCCCTTTTCACACATGCAGCTTTACTCAGGTATTTAACATTGGTTAAATCAAAGGGGCTGGGAGTAAATATGAGTCACACATGAGTGAACACACATCCAGGCGATACAGCGACGTCTTGTGGGTCAAAACTCCACAGAAGTGTATTCTGTACATGATTCCAGTGGGAAATGGTGAAAAACAATTCAAATCGCCTGCATTTGTGCACAGCCTCAGCAGCATTGCAGACAAAGCAAAATGTTAGTGGGATGTTTGTTTAAGGTTTTTAGGAGAGAAAAAAAGTATTTTTGTACTTGATTCAGAAAAGCAAGGTCTGAAGAGGTCAAATCCTGTTTACTTGGAATTTCATGGCATGTATGGATGTGTGCATCCTGGTAAAATACTGTATTATGGCTGCAAGTCATTTTATTTTGACTTTATATTATGTTTTACATTGTTCTTGTCTTTCTCTTTGTGTGTGACTGTGCAGTCATTGCATCTGGGATCAATAGAGTTTTCTGACTCTTATTCTAATGTGAAACTGACACAAGGCAAGAACATTAAAGGAGGACAATCATGTCCCAGATTTATATTTTGAAGAGGGATTGCATCCCATAAATGAGCTCTTACAGAAGGAGAGGCCACAAGAAGTGATGTTTTCCAGCTGAAATGCATGACCCTTGGCTAGTTTAGCATAAATGAACACATTAGTGAGCTGAGAAGGCTTTTGTAGTATATAAGCTAGTGAATAATTGCTTTGTCTGGCTTGTGCTACAGGGTCGGAATGAAAAGCACTGCCCGTCTTCTCTGTTGTTGCTGGCTTTGTAGCCTTTAGCTCGATAACCAGCAGACTGGCACAGCTAAGTTATCAGCACACATAGTAGTTTACTATTGTATTTTCTATATCGCTAATATTAATCTTTATTTTTTAAATCGTTTTTGAGTCTAAAATGGACACAGAATCAGATCGCAATGATTTCTCAGTGAATTCTGCTGCTGAAGTTTACATTTATGTTGCTTTGGTCCTGCTCCCCTCCTTCTCTCTGGAGCTGATTCAGTAATGGAAAAGTCCTTAATACGACACAGAATCTCCCAAGGGGGAAACAGTGAGGGCAAGTCAACAAGGGCATGTTAAAAACAGTATTGAAACAGGATGCCTCTGTCTTTCTGATTGTCTTGTGTGTGCCAGAGGCAAAAATTTTCAGCTCAGTCAACTTCATCATTAGTGAGGGACTTTGCCAAGGCATTGTTCCCTCTTTCAGTATTCAGGGCAAATAATAAAAGAGAGAGAGAGTGAGTGTGTGAAAGAGAGAGAGAGAGAGAGAGAAAGAGAAAGAACAAGAGAGTGAGAGTGAGAGTGAGAGAGAGAGAGAGAGAGAGAGAGAGTGAGAGAGAGAGAATGAGAGCATTTATTTGGAAAATAAGGGGCAGTCTTACAATGGCTACCTCTAATTGGAGGGGAAGGAGTGTCGGAAGTGACTGTGTGTATGTGTGTGTGTGTGTGTGTGTGTGTGTGTGTGTGTGTATGGTTGTGTGTGAGCGTGAGCGTGAGTAAGTAATAGTGCGGGCCAGTCAATTTGCTTGTGTGAAGACTCATTAAACAGCTATTTACACTCCTCTGCTTCTAATATTGTTTGGGTCTACTGGCTTGAAAGGCCTTCTCTTAATTTCCCTCTTGCCAGCAAGCTTACACACACACACACACACACACACACATAAACTCAGTAATCAACCATATTCTTCTGTCCCAGATGCCGGTCATTGTTTCTTGTGTTTGTTGTCTCTCTCTCTCTCTCTCTCTCTCTCTTTCTCTCTCTCTCTCTCTCTCTCTCTCTCTCTTTCTCTCTCTCTCTCTCT
>JBBPCX010000028.1:8967318-8986891 GCA_037974365.1 Hydrocynus forskahlii | reverse complement strand
ACACACACACACACACAGCACACACACACACACACATACACACACACACAGCACACACACACACACACACACACATACACACACACACACACCGCACACACAACACACACACACACACACACACACACACACCGCACACACACACACACACTCACACTCACACACACACTCACACTCACACACACACACACACACACTCACTCTCTCACACACACACACACACCCACACACACACACACACACAGCACACACAGCACACACACACACACACACACACACACACACAGCACACACACACACGTTGTATTGCTTTTGACGAGAGAATTCCATGGCAAGAGCAAAGCAGATGGCCCCTAAATCGACAGGTGGCAAGGCGCTCTAGCCATCGATGGCATGAAGAAGCCTCACCAGGGCAGCTGGTGGCCTGGTGGTGAGGGAGTTGCCCCTACTATCGGAAGGTCATGGGTTTGAATACCAGGACTGCTTTTCGCACCACTGAGGAACCCCTGAACCCCTGAACAAGGTCCCTACACACTGATCCCCGGGTGCTGCGTCTCTGGCTGCCCGCTCCTTCACTTGGCGAATGGGTTAAACACAAAGAACAGTTTTGCGCTGTTCACACTGTGTGCTGTGCTGTGGTGTGTGACGAATGGACACTTTACACACTTTACATTTACATAGTAATCCTGTGTAACGTATCAGTTAGTATAGTCAGTAACACAGCTGCTCTGCAGAATTCTGACTGGGGTTTGATTCACACGCTGCTACACCAGTTAAGCCTTGAGCAAGACTCCTAACACTATATTCTGTTTATCTGTAATATGATTAAAGTAGTATGTGGCTTTGTATAACATTACTGCCAAATGCCACAACATCACAACCAGTGACAAGTGAAGTAAATAACATTGATTATTTTGTTCAATCCCACAAAAGAGCTATCATAGCACAAGCTATGACAGAAAAGTGTCAGAACACATAATGAATCACAGCAAACTGAATATAGGGGTACTGTGTATAGCGGCAGCCCAGTCAGAGTGCCCATGCTGACACCTGTGCATTGCTGTAAGTGCCTATAATGGGCAAGTGAGCATCAGAACTGAACCACTGACCAGTGGAAGAAAGAGGCCTTGTCTGTTGAATCACATTTTCTTTTATGTGGATAGAGACCTGGGTGTCATATGGATGCCCAGGTGTGTGTGCATCGCTTTCCTGGGGAAGAGGTAGCACCAGGAATGCACTATGGGAAGAGGGCCAGCCAGTAGAGGCAGTGTGATGCTCTGATCAATGTTCTTCTGGGAAACTTTGGGTCCTGGCATACATGTTAATGCTACGTTGACATGTACCACCTACCTAAACCAAGTTGCAGACCAAGTTCACCCATTAATTGCATCAGTATTCCCTAATGGCAAGTTCCCCAGATCTCAATTTAATCTCAATTTGATTGAGCATCTGTGGGATGTGCTTAACAAACTAGTTTGATTCCTTGAGGCCCCACCTCACACAAGATCTGCTTGGTACCAAATACCACAGCACACGTTCTTATGGAGTCCATGCCTTATCAGATCAGAGCTATTTTGGTGGCCGGACAGGGACATGCACAAGATTACACGTGGTTGTAATGTTATGACTGATTTGTTTATGTAAATATCACACCCAAATGAAAGCTTAACACATTTTTTAAACATGCTATTTTTTAAAATAGTGGAGTTGGGTACATGGAATGATGAGCTTCAAATAATGAAATAACACCTACACATGTGAGTAGATGTTAATGGTTAAAAAAACATTTTAAACATAAACAAATAACCCACATCTTATTTCTACTAAATTTGTGACCAAAAACAACCATTGGCCAAAGTTGACAAATGCGAACGATCTGTTAGCTAAAAGTCTTAAGCGGTGGCTCCCAACCCTCATTCTGGAACCCCATTGCTCTGCCTATTTTAGGGATTTATGGAAAAGTATCCCAACACATCTAATCCAATGAATGAGCTAATTAACAGGCCTTTCCCAGGCTGAAGTGGATGTGTGAGAATCTAGAAAGCCCTAAAATGTGCAAAGCAGGGGGGCCTTCAGGACAAAATTGAAATGATGACAACCATTTTACAACCTTCATGTTTTTTCATTTTCTGTAGAAGTCACATTAATACAGCCAAGTTGGGTCGACAATCCTTCCTCTGCAAAAACTGCACCTTATTTGCACTTCAAAGCAGCTTTAGTCATTAACACAGCATTAGCTGCAAAATGGCACTCTGTAACATGGAGGCCTTTGGCGGACAGTGAGAAAAAGGCCCAAATAATAGTACAGAACAAGATGATATCAACTGGCACATCATATGTTGATGGACGTTTTAATTTTATGCTGATCTAGGCTGTCAAGCGAGTACCACAGATCAGACTCCACGAAAGCTCAATGACAATATTGGGAAAAAAAAGGTCTTTTTAATGGGAAAGCATATGGATGCTCAAACCCATGACCTGAAACATTCTGAATGTACAGTTTACCCTTTAACCAGAAAGTCAGGAACCTGTCACTGGAGCAGCAGGAAGCAGCGTTCTCATCTTAAGTGACAGATGATCTAACCATGCTTTGCTGTGTTAAGAGCTTGGATTTCGGAGAACAATGGCGTTCAAAGTCAGCCGCAAAACTGCTCATCCCTTTTGCTACAGGAAATATTACAGCTCTGTGAAACATGAAAATGATGCCTGAGAAGAATAGATGCCTCTGAGGTTTCAAAGATGTTCAGTTGAAGTCAAGTACAGTTTCAGAGTCATAATATGCAGGGTGGGCATTGTGCAGAACACCATCAGAAAAAGGGCACAAAGTGCAGCCACTGGTGGACCATGGCAAGCTTTGTATTTTTTATTTTTTTTGCTACATGTGTATTGTATGTTCAGTCACCACAGGCAATTTCAACATGTTTCTCTGTAGTGAATGAGCAGGAGCCCATTTTATTTGAGCTTACTTACAACAGAAGCCCTGGGTAGTTTCCTCAGTACGTGCCCATTGGCTTCCATTATGTGTTTTGAGCTATTCTGTTATTTTTGTGTATCAAAAACATGTTGAAATTATGGTCAGTGGTGGTCGATGGTGGCAGGTAGAGTTTAGGCTGTTTAGAAACATGGGAGTATCCCTTTAACCGAGTTATGGGGTCACTTTTAACACAGAGCCCTATTCGCAGTTTGTGAAGCCGTGCATATCTTCACACGCTCCCCCTGTTGTTTTTGATCTTATTCCCCTTTTTCTTCCTTTCAAGTCTTTTTTTTTTCTCCCCACTGAGTGTTTTTTTCATGAACTTCCTTTGGCTTGGATTCACATCTCTCTGCAGACGCAGGGCTGGAAGAGGAACACAGAACCCACACACGGGCACACACACACACACACACACACACACACACTGACGCACGGTCACTCATTCACTGATGTCCCTTTTAAAGTGAGATCGAAATCCACAGTATATTCCACTGATTTCGTACATTCATATATTGATGAAATCCAAAAAAAATCACAAACAAAATGAAATGACCGTCCTCCTACAATCATTTGATAAACATTATTAAAATGATAGCCTGTTTATTTTCCCTGGTAAGTGAACAAACAATTCTGAACATCGTTCCAAACTGAGGCAGAAAATGAGGCAACAATGGGCTCCTGTTTTCAGTTGAGATGCAAATTCCCACTGAAGTGCAGAGAGAACAGACTGGCTCACTGTCTTAACAGTTTTACACTTTTGGGTGTCAGGGTGATTTAAGACCCTATTTATTACACTTTAACACTTTTATAACTATGACAGGCAGTAGTTTATTACCAGTAGTGTAGTAGTTTATTTGCATTTTATAGGCCCACCTTGGAAACCGCCTCTCAGAGAATAAGAGCAGGTTGATTTTCTGTTTCAGAGACTTTGCAAAAGCAAAAGAATCATGGCAGGTTCAGTAATTTCTAATCTCTTAAACTATGTAGGCAATACAGCCTCTTATATAACAGCCAAGGTGAATATACCATGTAATGTCAAAAACATGAAGGCCAGAACATTCTGACCAAACGGGCTGGTCGATTTCTCACATGTATAATTAAAGGGTTCATATCTTTCCTTTTACTTGTATTTTATTACCCCCACTAAAGTCCAGCTATGATGTTTGCATTTTATACACTTATGAATTGTAACAATTTGTTCTATGACCATTTACTAACCTCTCTCTCTTCTTTAAAAATTGTAAATTTGAGAGTTTGTATGTAAATGACCTCTATTATAATGCACTACATTGTGTAACCCCTTTCACAAAGAAGTCCAGGCCTGCTGTAAGCTGAATAGGTAGATATAGGTAAATGCACTGTTTTTTGTGACATCACAAAACCAGTTTATTCAGAATGAACTGTTTTTAACACCTAATTTCCACATATGGGCCATATGGACTACGGAATGAATGGTAAGTTTAGAAAACCTCAGTGTTAACCTGTTTATTTCAAAAAAAGCAATTCGGTTTTCCGTAATATAGACCCTTTAAAGCTTACAGAGCTAAAACTGCCACTAGTTTTGTATTTGGAAATGGGACCAGGAAATGGGTTTTCTGTCGCTGTATGCGTGTTTTTAACGAGCTAGAGAGCCTTTTTTTTTAATAAATCCTGCAGCTTCTGTTTTGTTGATATACATTTTTTTTTGTTTTAAAGGGCCTATATCATGGAAAACTAGAATTAGATATTATTTGCAAACACTGTTAGTTATAAATTGTACCACTACCTGCCCAATCCATAGCCAATATATGCAAACTAAGTAGAAAAAATGGTATGAAATCGAGTTAGATGTTTTTTGTGATGAACAACATAATTGCATATTCACCCTACAGCAGTTTAGCACCATTCATTTATATTAATGTTAATGTTTTTGAATGGGGCACAGCAAACCGCAGCCAATCAGAACACAGATCAGCCTTAAAGGCACAGTAACAAAAACAACCTGAGTAATTCTGAGAGGTGTAAAAATGAGACTGAACTGCTTTTATTACATAAACTCACACAAATTACAGGTCTTACATGGGTCTAAGGTGAATAAAATAAAATACAAAAAGTGTATCATATATGTCCCTTTATGTTCCTTGTAATCTCCTTGTATCTCTCCACAGGTACTGTCTGGTTTCTTAGTGTTTCTTCCTCAAAATTTAAGGGACTATTTTCCCTCTTCAATTTAGCCTCCGACATATAATAAAGGTAGGGTCTGAACTGATCTGAACGGAATTAAACTGAACGTCTTCTACTTTCGGCTGCTCCCGATTAGGGGTCGCCACAGTGGATCAACCGTCCCCATTTCCTTCTGTCCTCTGCATCTTCCTCTCTCACACCAACTGCCTGCATGTCCTCCCTCCCCACATCCCACATAAACCTCCTACTTGCTCTTCCTCTTCTCCGCTTCCCTGCAGCTCCATCCTCAGCATCCTCCTCCCAACATACGCAGAGTCTCTTCTCAGCACGGATTCAAACCAACACAATCTCACCTCACTGACTTTTCCTCCAAAAGGTAAATCTGAACTAAACTGAATAAAACTGAACTGGTCTTAACTGAACTCAACTGATTTGAGCTGAACTGAATTAAATCTAACTGAACTGAATTCAGTTGATCTGAACTGGACTGAATTCACCTAAACTAAACTGAACTGAACTAAACTGCACTGAATAAAACTGCACTAGACTGAATTGATTTCACCTGAACTGGACTGAATACATCTGATCTGGAATGAACTGGACTGAATTGAATTCACCAGATCTAAACTGAATACAACTGAACTGATCTGATCTGAACTGGACTAAACTCACCTCAGCAGAACTGAACTGAACAAAACTAAACTGAACTCAACTGATCTGAACTGGACTGAATACACCTGAACTGAATGGAACACAACTGATCTGAACTGAACTGAACTGAATAAACTGAACTGCACTGAATTAAATTGATCTGAACTGAACTGGACTGAATTCACCCAAACTAAACTGAACCGAAAACAGCTGAGCTAAACTGGACTGATCTGAGCTGAATTGAACAGAATACAACTAATCTGAACTGAACTGGACTGATAGAATTCACCTGAATTGAACTGAACTGAATACATCTGATCTGGACTGAACTAGACTGAATTCACTTGAACTCAACTGAATATAACTGATCTGATCTGTACTGGAATTCAGCTGATCTGAACTAAACTATTCTGCATCTCCACAGCCCACCCCCACCCCCCTCCATCCTCTGCGTGCGCGTGCCCGATCCTTGTTCGTCACTCGCTTAACCCGGACGTGAAGTCGCGCGACAGAAAAATATCCGATTCGGAGGGAGAGGAGTCTTTATAAAGGTGAGTTTGAAAAGGGAGACGCGGCGTTAGGCGCGCCACAATGTAGCGGTGGTCCGTGATCACGCGCCCGGAGCGGCACGTGCTGTAGTGTGTGTTGGTGCTAGCATAGAGCTAACAACACAAACTACAGCTGAGATTCTTATATAATGAGGAAAAACACTCCAGCTCTCAGATGCGTTAGGCGTCACTTTTGGCTTGTTTATCAAATGCAGAGGTCTGTATGTCTGGTTCACATAGTAAGAGGCTGTTAAGCCATCGCTGCCAACTCTCCTCGCCTCCTCTGTTTAAAACTCCGAGGCTCTCCAGCCAGCTGACCATGTTAGCATGCTGCTAACCAACCCAGCTCCGAGCTGTTAGCACACTGGCTGTGTTTTGAGTGTTTTAACATGCAAAAACCTCCAAAACCTCGTTTATTATTGGGGATATCGTTAGCTGGTAGGTCTGGGTGAGTGGGCGTGCAGTGTCTGTACATGTATGATCATTCAAATCAATTAGCAAGCAAGTTATTTTCGCCGAGGGCCCTGTGCGTCAGGTATGTAGCCTCTTGCCAGATAAAGAGCTCTTATGAAGTGAGAGGGAGCGCATGCGCACTGACCCGTCTACAGCGCTTGCTAAATAGTACGCCGGCTTTTTCTCTGCATGCGCAGTGCAGGGCTGCAGGGGTGCTCTGCCAGAAAGTGAGCTACACTGAGGCTGGGAGGAGAGGGGTTCCGCTGCATTGCAGAAATGAGGTCTTGATGGCAAATTGGAGGAGATGGGGTAGTCATTAAAGTAGGACAGGGGTCCTGTTGGAATGAATGTCCCATCTACAGCAACTTGCAATAGGGACCTCATTTCTGCAATGCAGCTTTAACCCTCTCCTCCCCGCCTGAGTGCAGCTCACTTTCTGTATGGCAAGTTGGTGTAGATGGGACACCTATCCAGAGATAAGTTCAGCTGCAGTTCATGTAGACGGTACAGTTGGTGTAGATGGGACGGTCATTTAAGTAGGATACCTGTCCTACCTTAAAGACTGCCCCCATCCACACCAGTGTGCCAGCCAAAAAGTGAGGTACTCTGAGGCTTGGAGGAGTGGGGTGCAGCTGAGAAAAGAGGTCTGGGTTACGAGGTGGAGTAGTTGTAATCCGTGTATATAAACGTGTAATCCGGATCTCCTTTCGGTACACTCATTAAAGTACATCAGGGTTCATAGTTTAATGATTGTCTCATCTACACCAGCTGTCCCACCTACACTGACTGCAGATGGACCCATCTCCACATGGCACGTTGGTGTAGATAGATCTCCCATCTACACCAACTTGTCATCCAGAAAGTGAGCTACATTCAGGCTGGGGGTAGAGGGGTTTAGCTGTATTACAGAAATGAGGTCCGGATGGCAGGTTGGAACAGATGTGGGCAGCCATTAAACTAGGATGAGGCAGTGAAAGTGATGAGGGACTGCTCGCTCTTCTTGTTTTGTGTCCACAGTTGGCCTTTGTTAGTTGAACACTTCCGAGTTTGGGCTTTTTTTCACACTTTCTGTTCATATTAAGGTTGTTGGGAAACCCCACAAACTCTGGTACCATAAGTCGTGGTGAATGATTGGCATTAACCAGACCATCTTTCCAGAGGCCGTCATATATTTAATATATATTATTTAAATAGCACATTTCTTTATTAATTTCAGGGGTAATTGCTTATGTTATGACTGCTCAGTCACAAAGACAAGAATAATATAAAATATAATATGAAGTCAAAATAAAACTGAAAATACACAGTAGTAAATACATGAAATGCAGTGGTCAGTAAGAGAGGTGGCTATAAATACTATAGATAAATAATTAAATTACAGCTCAGGTGATTTACTTGTTAGTACGCATAGTTTTTTAATACAAATAGGTTTGGAGTTCCATACCAAGTCCGTTATTGCACGTAATAGTGACATAAGCAGCCACATACAGAGACAGAAAACCATTCACGCTCACAGTCATACCTACTGGCAATTTTAGTGTGCTCAATTGACCCTATCAAAGCTCAGTCAATCAAATATTTAAATTGCATGGATCATTAAAAAGCTAACGTGTTTTGTTTCTTGGTACATAGTTGTGACAAGTACCTGGAAAAGAGATTCATAGGTTTTTTTAAGTAATAAAAATAAAGTATTCATTCCCAGAGGCAAGGTTGTGAATAAAAACGAACATACAATTATGTAACAGCAAAATAGCGGATAAAAAATAAGGGACCACTTTACTATTAGACTACTCTTATAACAGGTTTATAAATTATTTATTATCAGGTTGATAATTAGGTTGCAGACAGTTCATAAATCAGTAGTAAGTAGTTAAAAACTAGTTATAACAGTTTTTGATATGTTGATGAAGGCTCCCTATTTGGGAAGCTCTGGTGTTTTAATGGTTAGAGCATGTTAACAAAGATCTGATGAAGCTGACAGTTTAACATTCTGCATGAGAAAGGGACAAGATACTCTAAACAACTAGCAAGTTCTTAACAAACAGTGAGTCTGGATTAGTGAATGAAAAGTGTTATAACTTGTTTAGAACTGCTTATTAATGATTTTTAAACTGTCTACAATCTAACTGACGACCTGATTGTAAACCATTTAGAAACCCAAATATAAGGGTAGTGTTATTGTAAAGTGTAGCAATAGAGTTTATAACATGGAAGTTACATGCTTCAGATCTGTCCCATTATTCTGTTCCCAAAAGACTGATTTTAAAGAGAATTTGTCTACATAAAATAGCACCAATTCATTAATTACATCAAAATGAAATACAACCAGGAACACTGAATTTCAAACACCAGATAAAACTTGCTAGATCCTAATTCTGAAGTTTGTTAGTAGGATGAGCTGAAGTTTGTGGAGATGACTACAGGGAGGAACTGCAGGTGGACTATTACAGAGTAGTTCTTCACCAGAAAATAGTTTCTCTCTGGGATGGTTGGTGTTCTTGCTTTTTTAATCTGAAGCATCATGGTATGTTTTGCACACCATTCATTTTTGGCGTTGCTTCTATATTGTTTCACCAGCCTCTACATTACCTGGTGTCTGATTGATTGGAAATGTGTGGTATTGGTCATTTGTAGTAATGAGGGAGAGTTGTATTTTCTTGTTATGTGTACACATCAGGCGTCTTGATATCACACCAGAACTCTGGAGGAGTCCCAGGAGCTCCAGCACAAGAAAACGCACACACTTGCACACTTTCCTACCTGTCACACCTGTTCGAACCACCCTTCCCCCAAACTGCTTTGATTGTGTACGGACTTGTTTTCACCTGTCTGGGCATGTATGTAATCTGGATATAGCAGTGCTCTAAATATAGGCTTTGCTAGCAGAAGTGTTGATGGAAGTTGTCTTTTCCGAGCACTCAGGGACCTCTGTTACACTCGCTCATGATCACATTATAATAAGGCTTGTATCTGTGAAGGCGTTCAGACTAAACAGAGTGTTCAGACCAGCAGAACATTCTTCAGCACGCCGAGAGAAGTTGTGAAAGTAGTCTCTTATTACCCAAAGGTTGCAGTGCCCCAGCGCTTGCAGGAAAAGTATCTCTGTATCTTAGCGTAGATTTGAAAGATGAATAAATTATGGAATGGAAAGTGGTGTCTTAATTGTTTGAGAAAGAGAAGGATGAGGAAGTAACACACATACACACACACACAGACACACACACACTTACATACACATATGCTGTGATACTCTTTGATATAAGCAGGTAAAAATGAGCCATAAGTAATAGTTAGAAATATGATAATAAAATGAGAGTAAGGTGGGTAGTATGAATCTCAATCATTGTAAATTAGCTGACAATCAATTGCCATGTCAGTACTTACTAATGACTGAATTGTCTTCATTTTTAAGATTATTTTATGTAGATGTTATAGTATGAGCCTGATTAACCATATTACTTTCTAGCTGTCTTTACTTTCTAATGCATACTACATTGTACTGAGATGAAAAGCCTGTTGTGTGTACATACACGTCCAGTCATTGTAGTCCTCCAAGCAATGTTTATAGGTTTCCGGTATGAGTGGAAAAATATGATCATGAAACATGAACATTATAAATGAAAAACATTGGCTACGTAGTGAATAAATAAAATGGACCATTATTTGGTTCTGAATGCTTTATATAATCAAGCTGAATGATGTCTCAAGGAAAGGGTGTCTTATTTATTTATTCATTCATTCCTGTTTGCCTGGGCCCAGCTGATGAAGATGCAGTTAACATGCTGCTTGTTGTGACACCATATGACTAAAATCTAACAGTGGAATAAATTCATGGTCAACCTAAACAACTGTGATCTCAAATCTCTGCAATTATAATCTCATTTATCTGCAATTATGTGTCAGTTGTGTCTGTCTTAGTTAATCATACCGCAATATCTTTACTAAACAGCGATAATATGGTGATAACTGTGGTAATTGTTATAATTAATAATAATCATAATCAGAGACCCCCTGCTCTGTACAGTTGAGTGTTTTTTTCCAGGTTCCAACACACTGGATCCAACTAATCAACTCTTTAACCCACACCAAGCTGAGGTGGGCTTGTTAAAGCAGGGTAAGCCGTAAAATGTGCAGGGCAGTCTGTCTCCAGGAAAAGCTGCTCAGTTAAATATGTGCAGAGGCACAGGACACCCTACCCTAACACCTTCACAGAACTCACACTGTCTCTCCATCAAAGCAATAGTACATGTGCTTCATTCAGTGCTTTCACTTCTTATTCAACCAGCTGTCAATCTAGATTAACATGTATAATATGCGAGTGGCTTAGGCCTAACAAGTCACGTTCAGTTTAACAGTTGGAGAGGTGAGTGGGAGGGACTGCTGGAAATACTTGCATGAGGCCGGGGTTTGAGTTTCTCTGCTACTTTTTTACACTTCTTTGGGCTGGTCTGACAGCGATTGGCAGAAGGTGGAAGGTTCTGTAGGATCTTTTCAAGATACAGAAAAATTGCTTTTACAGACAAAACAGACTTTATTGAATTAGTACACAAACACAGCCCCTGATAGAACTTGTGATTGCTCAAGGTTTGTTCACTGCTTTTAACCATCAGAGCTCCGAGGTGAAGTAGAGTGTCCAACTGCGCCTCACAATGTGAGTCAGAGAGCTTTTTGAATGATTGTCTCTTTGAGTTGAAGAAATGAAAACTCGCTGCTATTGTGCGAGTGTTAAAATCCCATCTGTTTTTCTTGTCCATAAAAAAATCACATCGTGATAAAATGACCTAATGACGTCTAAACATTAATCTATCATAATAAGAAGAATTGTGAGGGGTGTGTGTGTGTGTGTGTGTGTGTGTGTGTGTGTGTGTGTGTGTGTGTGTGTGTGTGTGTGTAGCTTTTAGTAGCTGAAATACAGTTCCACACTCAGCCGGGATTATAGGAATAATAGCGAAGAGTTTCTGTGATCAGAATGTTCTAATAGTTCCCAGCGAGTATCGAATTGTGTTTTTGCTTGAAATGCTCTTCCCACCTAGTAATGGTTGCTATTGTCAGTCGTTGTTGTTTTTCCTTTGTGTGCCGTTGTCAAGAAAAAGCTTCAAGTTCATTTAAAAATGTACCTAGCAACGGGTTCTTCCAGGTTCTGTCCGTCACCTCTGTCACCAGACGCTTATTGAGCTCAAGACTTGGCCGAAATATCTTTAGTTTCATTATGATTTGCAGCTAGGTAACCAAAGCATTGCATAATAACAAATAAAGTGGCTTCACAGGCAGCATGAGGAGAGTTTTGATTGCACAATAATTAATAAGTTTGACAATGATTCTGCAGAAACTGACTCAGTACATGACAGTGAGTTACATATTTTTAATTTAAGTGATAGGACATTGTTTCAGAGATTGAAATCTTGTTTGTGCAATGGAATTTGTCATTTTCTGTATCTACTTATCAAACTGTTTGACACTGTTGAAGAAGAATAAGATCTCTGAAGTAGCAGCCGCACCTTTCAGCATGCTAAGACTGATGGTGGTAAAACAATCTGTTGAGGTGTAAATATTAAACCCCCTGACAGTGCAGCGAAACCATCTTTTTCATTTAATGACTGAATGAAGTGTAAAACACAGAGGTGCAAATATAAGATAGATCATTCTGAATTGTGTGCAGATGTGCCACTGCTGTTTCACAAAGTTTAGTAATTTGTTAACCCAGCAGATCATCACATTATAGGGCCTCTGAGGCCATCGGTTCATGCTACAGATGTGTTTAAGCAAGGATTTTCTTTAGTTGTCCCTGTCTGTTGCTACAGTCCTGTGCAAACGTTTGAACATTCCTTGTCAGATGACGGATATCATTATACTTAACAGGTCTTCTGGAGTCCATGCCTTGATGTATCAAAACTGTTTTAGCGGCACAAGAGGAATGTGCACAGTATTAGGCAGGGGGTTTTATTACACAGGTCAACAAAATAATTTTTTTTTGTAATCATCAGAAACCACAACACACTTTTCTAAACCAGTTTTACATGCTGATCCGCTTTCAGTTTTTTTCAGTCACATCAACTTTTTGAATTCTGAGTAAATTTTAGTTTGCAATAGACTTGCATGCGTGTTTTATTAAACCGCAGGCACCAATCAAGTAACTGTTTCAATATTTTCAGTGCGAAGTCAGACAGGCGCACAGTGTGGCATAGATATAATGACCAGTGTCAGTCAGCTTCCACGGTTTCTTCAAAAACGCTTATAATATGATTATTATATGCTAATTATACCACTATCATGCAATATATAACTAGCTTCATCACAAAAACTGTACATGCTAGGGAAAAACTATACACAGATTGAAATCAGCATGAAAAACACTACAAAACCCACATAAACTTATCTCTGATGATTTTGACCTGTAGACCTGTGTTATAATTACTGATTGGTCTAAGTTAACATACATTTTTTTCTGCGTTTTCTGTGCATTTTAGAGCACAATTAGTGGTTTGGGCATTTGCCCTGGAATCAGAAAGTCGTGGGTTTGAATCCTAGGACTGCTAGTGGCACCGCTGAGGTACCCTTGAGCAAGTTACCATCCCCACACTCTGCTCCCTGGGTGCTGTGTTCCTGGCTATCCCCTGCTTCACTTGGTGAATGGGTTTAATGCTGAGAAGGAATTTGTGCTGTTCACACTGTGTGCTGTGGTGTGTTCACATATGACAGAACGGTCACTTTACATTTCACTTTATACTTTATCTGTATGGAAATAAACAAAATATAATAGGTGCCATAACATTTGCACAACCACCCAGCAGATAAACAGTAATTTGCCATTAAATGCACAGAAGTGTCTTCTTTGTAGAGGGTATGTACTTTTTTACTTTTAGAAACTGTTTTGCATACGTCTGTATGATGGTATATTTTGGAAAGAATAACAGCAGCTCAATATAATACTTGCTTTCTGTTCATTGAGCTGCGTGGAGCAGATGAAGTCTTCAGCCTGAAGCTTCTATACGATCAAGGGGTGTTTGGTCAACGTTCTCTGTTCTGCACTGGCCTTTTTAAACATCCCTAAAATGGATTTGCCCTGGAAATGAAGGCGCAATGCCTTGATGTGAACTGAGCCTTTATAGTCAGAAAAATGTCATTGTGAGTAGCTGGAAACGAGACACCAGGTAGTGGATGTTAAAAAGACGGAAGAAATGGTGTTTGACCCTTGAGGAGTAGGTGGTCATTCATGATGAAACTGTCCCACATGTCTCTTTGTACATATACCCTGGCATTTTCGTTAATGGCTCACTGACCTGGAGCATGTTTGCTGATCGTCTCTGTATCAGACCATAATGGCGTCCGCATGTCCTGTGGAGAGTTCATGGTGTGGATCAGGATTTTACGGCCTTTAATCAGGTGGTGGTCTTTGAGAACCTAATTAGAAATGGCATCACAACTTGGTTTGAAAAAATTGCATAGGAGATAATGTGTTAGACAGTAGCCATCCCTGCAGTCCACTTACAAGCAGACTCTGCTGAGACAGGCAAGATTATATGCCATCCATCTCAAGTGTTATACAACGAGTTCCAGCTACTGTCGTCAGAGAGGTTTAAAACACTACAGTGTTGTTGCAGTAGATTTAGAAGTGGTGACAGACAGCGAGGGAATTGGTAGAGCCATTCTCTACTTACAGCAGTTTTTTTACATTGTAGATTTGATCTGTTTTCAATGCTTGTTTTTCTTTTTCTACATTTTGATTACTGTGTTGGAATCAAAATGTAAAGTAATTGGAATGTTCTTCTCTATGGATGCAGCCTGGGTGGAAGCCAAAGCCAAATTTTCCTGCAGTAAAGTGAATCTTGAGAACTGAGGATAAAAAGGAAACACGACGTAAAGACTCAAACATAAATGGTTTTAAATGTGAGTCCTTCTTGGCCAGATCTTTTTTTTTTTTTTTTACGTTCGTGAGACGTGTCAGTCAGTTCATGACAAAGCTAAAGCTGATCAGACAGACGGCGCAGCAGCTACTATCTTTAAAAAGAACGTAGGAGGTGGTAAATTTAAATAACGTACGCTAGACGGAAACAGTTGTTTTCAGTATTCTACAGACCGAGGGGGAAAACAAAGCACAAGACTGGGATTTTTTTAAAATGAAGAATTTCACAGTATTAAAGCCAAACAGATAAACTGATTACGGATATTGGCTGAAAGTCCGTAGTGGTGATTAATTAGACGACAATTTATACACCCGGTTTAAATATCACAGATTCTGCCAACATTTATGAGTGGATGTAAGGAAGACGGTGCGGGTGTGTGTGTGTGTGTGTGTGTGTGTGTGTGTGTGTGTGTAAGTGGGAGGAATAGGGCGTTTAAGACCTGCGGGCGAGAACAGGCTCATTTCTCACAGGCGATTGCTGGTGAGGAAATACAGCCCAGATTGAATTAGTTTACATGAGGGGATGGAAATTGAAATATGGATTGGGGTCGCAAATGACTGTCTAGGCTTTCATATACGTGATGAAATATATCATTTCTCTCTCACACTGTGTGCGCGCTCGTGCGGTTGAGTTTTTGAAGTAACTTGTTTTTGTATTAACTTGTGATTGTATGCAAACTCATTAATTACGTATTAATCATTACTTGTTAATCCACTATAGTGGGGCGTGTTTCTGGGTATGCTCATGAGAACTTAACCTAACTCTAAGCTGCAAGTAAATAAATGATGGAGTCCTTATTGTTTTTTGTTGTTGGGCTTTCACAACACTTGAACATGTGAAAATAATACCACTGTACCAAAACATTTACAAGTTTGAATAATATGGTATGTGGAAAAATACCTTCTTTAAAGAGATTAAAATATCAACGCACTGGACATAATAGTAATAATATAATTATAAGCATAAACATAATAATGATAATAATAATAATGATTTTTAATAGTGTCTTTCATGCAACCCAAGGTCACTTTATATAAAATAAGGCAAAGACCAAAAGTAATATTCATATTACACCTGATTCTGGCAAAATCATAATAACCATTACGACTAATAATCATGATGAATCACATTGTGTAGTTACTGATAATGCATTAACTTTGATAGAAGTTGTATTCTAGTAAGTAGTAGAGATGGGCCCGATCTGATATGATATCGGTTTCGGGTCCGATATAGCCTGTAAATCCGATATCGGATATCGGTCGGACAGCCCCGATCTCTATATTCCAGTTCGCAGTTTGCGCTGGACCTTAAACTCGATGCTGTAATACGAGATGCGTCACCGCCCCCATACCA
Organism: Hydrocynus forskahlii; assembly: GCA_037974365.1. NCBI lineage: Eukaryota > Metazoa > Chordata > Actinopteri > Characiformes > Alestidae > Hydrocynus > Hydrocynus forskahlii. Next base: position 8,970,845 of record JBBPCX010000028.1, on the reverse strand, counting down.
TGAACCTGTGCTAACTTCAATCTGAGCGAGCCTTGTTTTGAACAAAATGTCGCTCGTTTGGAGATACTAGAGTTTGGAAACGCCGAAAAGCAAGACGGCTACTTGCAGTGTGTGTAAAGCCAGCGTCCCGAGGGGTAGAAGTACAGTTGCGTCGTACAATACAACAAATATAATCATGCCCCTGCAGAGATTTCACGACAAAGAGTACCAGGAGATGCTAGCAAAGGGGGAAAGACACCAGGCAACAGACGCTAGTTGACGTTTTCCAAAAACGCAACAAATTTACAGCAGACAACCCAAAAGCGAAAGGAGTATCAGAGAAGACTCTTAGCTCTCCCTCAAGACCTCTTTGGGGTTCTTTCAGGTGGGCATCTCGTAACTCGGCCGGTCCACCTTAAATACAGAAGTGGTTAGATTATACTCTGCGCATGTTGTGTCTCCGAATTCACGTAATTTAAAATGTATTAGTTTTGCACTTTATTTTTTTACACAGTTCTTGCTGCTAAAATGGACATAATACTTGACCTATTTAGATGATTCTCTCAAAACACGACGAAGCTAAAGGTGGGCATCTCGTAACTGGGCCGGTCCACCTTAAATACAGAAGTGGTGAGATTACACTCTGCCCAGTCGTGTCTCCAAATTCACATTATTTTAAATGTATTAGTTTTGCACTTTATTTTTTACACAGTTGTTGCTGCTAGAATGGACATAATACTTGAACTATTTAGATGATTCAGCCAAGATTGTAGTGTTTTTGATATTTACAAATATATACAGCTGTTGCTTCTACCTTTTTCTGAAGTGTGACATAAATTCCTTTGGAATGCCTTTAAATTCAGAGTAGTTATGTATATTTTTTGCTCTTCTGATAAGTGGTTAGTAGGTTATTTACTCTGTGATGTAACCTTACTAACAAACGGCACAGTTTCAACAAAAATAATGCTAATATTAAAGTAAAAAGATGTCTTATATTGGAATCAGTATCGGTATCGGCAGTCGTGTATCGGAATCGGATCGGAACTGGAAAAACGTAAATCGGCGCATCACTAGTAAATGGGTAAATAAAAAATCAGTATTGGTTTCAGAATAAGCAGAATCCCAGCCATACTAATCACTAGTAATATTGATCTGAGACACAGCTTTGAGAGGCCTTCAGACGTCTGGTTCTTATCACCATTGCTATGAACAGCTTTGCCATTGTAGATTTCTCATGAATGGTACGTTCCACATGAAATCACTCTGAATAACTTGTTTACATCTTGTCCTTTATGTAGAAAAGCAAAAATGGAGATCTTCTTGAAGCTGACCACAGCTATTTTCAACAGTTGTTTGCTTTCACAATCACATGTGGAAGAGGAATTACACTTTTTAAAAATAATTTCTGCATTATTTAATCATTGAAGTGTTAAAGACATTTAAAATGATCTGAAGTGAAGTGGCTCATTCTAGAGAAACTTATCAGATTTTCTATTCAGGGGATGGTGTTTGGAATCAGGAGTGGTGTGTGTCTGCAGAAATGCACACATTCTGTTTGCTATTCAAAATGACTAGTGCACAAATAAAACCATGTTCTCTTTGCATTTTTCCTTTATAGAAACACACAACGTCTAACTGCGGTGATTGAACATATTAAGAAAACAGTGGTGAGTAATATGTGTTTATTTCAAACAGTTACATTATGATTATTTGTATAGAAATGTCATGATTGGTCTAGTCAGCATTACACATTTTAACTGTCTCTTATCCTTGTATGCTAGGTTGTGAACATGCTCCCCCTCTCCTCTTTGTGTATGTGACCTGAAACAAAACACACACACACACACACACACACACACACACACACACACACGTTTCTATTTCTCTCCAGCATCTCCAGTCTGATATCCTTATTAGCATTTATGTAAATGTAAATGGCTGAAGATGGTTGCAGATATGACTGGATGGTATTTCATTTGACTCCAGCCAAAGTGAGCGAGAGGAACAGAGAGAGTGACTGTGGAAAAGAAAGGGCAAGATATTTCCAGCAGATACGAATAAGTGGCATTTCAGTAGCTTTAACCATTTTGTATGTGTGTGAGATGGTGAGTTAGATTTTGGCAGATATGCAGAATGGATGGCATTTCAGCTTTAGCTTTAACCTTTTGGTGTGTGTGTGTGCACGCGCGCGTGTGTGTGTGTGTGTGTGTGTGTGGGGGGGGTGGTACAGTGAGCAGGCCTAGGTGGTCTAGAGCTGAAGGTTCTGTTCGGAGCTTCAGTGTGATTGACTGTAGGTGCTCCTCAGCCATTAGATGCCGATCTGTGGTAAAAAGAGTTCAGGTTAAAAGAAGGTGACGCACAGTTACTTTCCAGAGTCAGGTGAGCAGAGTAAAAAGTAATTGTATGAGCAGAGAGAGAGAGAGAGAGAGAGAGAGAGAGAGAGAGAGAGAGAGAGAGAGAGAGAGAGAGAAAGAGAGGTATAGACCATTGGCTGAGTGAAATCGATAGTTCATATGGTTGTGAAATTGGCTTTTTGGTTTTGGGGAAAGAAGGAGGGAGAGCAATATGTGTTGGGTTGTGCACAAAAAAAAAATCCTGAATGCTTTTGAGCTCAGAGCTCGCTGATCTTCAGGTCCTTATTTACCATGAAATGTTGTGTGTTCTGTGTGTTTGCGCACACACTGTCAGCATCGCTCTAACACATGGCACTCAGAGTGTAAAGACATGCGTGACTGACTGGGCAACAGCAATTTTCTGAGACGCTTGTGCCGGAACAGGTGACTGCGTTGTGTAATATCTTACCATTTTTAGGCTGTTGATGACATGTGACGTAGGACTACAGTGAATGTCCTCACTGGAATTATGTATTGAGACCCGACTGGTTATGAAAATGGACCGATTTAAGAGGAAAAAAAACCCCAGTAACTGATGGAACATCACTTGTGTTCTAGATGTTATAAAAGATGTTGTATCTAAAATGGTGCACAGAAATAATTATGGTTTATATACACTACAAGTCAAAAGTTTGGACACACCTTCTCATTCCCTGGTTTTTTTTTTTTTAAATTATTTTCTGCATTGTAGATTAATATTGAAAACAAACAAAATGATGAAAGAAAACATGGAATTATACAGTAAACAAAAAAGGCAAGAAATTCCACTAATGAACTCCTGATGAAGAATACCTGTTACTTAAAAACCATTCCAGGTCGATTCCGCATGAATCTGATTGAAAGAATGCCAAGAGTGTGCAGAGCTGTCATCTGAGCTATATGTATTGTTTTCAATAAATATACACACACACACACACACACACACACACACACACACACACACACACACACACACATATATATATATATTTTTAAAAATTTTATTTATTTATTTATTTTTAACGATGGGCCGATCCACGTTTTTCCAGTTCTGATTCCGATACACGACTGTCGATACCGATACAGATTCCTATATAAGACATCTTTTTTACTTTAATATTAGCATTATTTTTGTTGAAATTGTGCTGTTTGTTAGTAAGGTTACATCACAGAATA
>JBBPCX010000028.1:8906025-8921944 GCA_037974365.1 Hydrocynus forskahlii | reverse complement strand
CCTCTCCTCTCCTCTCCTCTCCTCTCCTCTCCTCTCCTCTGTGTTTACTTCATGATCCTGTCTTTGTCTGCTGGTGGGAGTGCAGGAGCAGGATTTTGGGGATATTGATCTCATCCTACTCTGATTCTCTGTGTCTGGCTAATTTTCCCTTGTCTCTCTGCTTTTTTCCGCCTCTGTTGCTTACTTGATCTTTCTCTTTTCTCATATTCTCTCTTTATATCTTTATCCTTCTCTTTTTTTCACTTCCCATGTTTGCTCTCTCCGCTGCCCTCTCTTACTCTTCTGTTCTTCTTCGTGTTGTTTGGCTCATTCTTTCTCGCATCCTCTTTCTGTTTTTTCCTCTGTTTTCTCTCTCTGTCTCTTTCTCTCTTGCTCTCTCTCTCATTCTCACTCTGACAACCCCAATCTTTCATGCACTAGAGCCATATGCCACACTGATGTCTCTGAGAACTACTACAGCTGCAACATCTGCTACACGCACACATACACACACACACAAACACACACAGGTAGTTAGTTGGAGAAAGATAGAAGTGCTTTACCTGCAGCATCTGCTGTAGGCTCAGCATGATGGAGAAGGACTGGGTGGGGTGTGGGGGTGGGCGATGGGGGCTTAAATCCAGCATGATGAAGGACTGCGAAAGATCCAGTGGGGTGGGACGGGGTGGAGTTGAGGTTCTTGTCGGCTAGAGCTGCTGATGCCGTCATGGATAGTATCGATAACGTTCACTTTTATTATATATTTTAAATTCATTGAAGCGTACATTAATAAAGCTATTCCTGAATGCTGTTATTACGACTCTCCTCTGCCTTCTTTTAAATATCAACACTTCTATTGCTATTTCAGTCTTTTTATTGATCTATGTGTTCTTTTATTTCCTCTACTTTTTGTTTTATTCTATTGTATTTGTTCTATTCTATTCCTGTAAAGCACACTGAATATAATACACCTTTATGTATTATAATGTTCAGTATAAACAAACTTGACTCGACTACGCTATGCTAAAAGAATGCCATACCAACTTAGCACGGCTCATTCTGATTTTGCTAATGTAATTAATTACTCCTGAATTGGTTACTTATTAATGATAGATTATGTAATTATTATGTTACTTATTAATGATAGATTATGTAATTAGTCACAACTGTGTAAATAATTATATAATTACATAGTCATAATTTACATAGTCATGAAGGTGCTGTTACTTTCCAACTTTGTTTGAGAAACTGCCACTACAAGTCATACAAAACATCTTTCTTCACGTTTTAAGAAAACTGGCTTGCTTGAGGTCTGTCAGTTTTATATTAGCACCAAGTTAACAATGTCGTTTCCTTATGTCCTCACTCAGGGTTTACTGGTCTCTACTTAAAACCAAGATGAGTTCGGATATGTCCATCCTTCTCTTTTCACTCTGGTAGGATGTGTCTTTGTTTGTATCTGTCTCATTATGAGGACCACTTGTCTGCATAATGATGGGAATACCGGAAATAGCTAGGTTCATTTCCTCACAAATGTGCGCTTTTAATACAAATAGGAACAGCTAAAAGAGCTTAAAGATTGTGTTTTGGTTATTGAGGTTAAGGTCAGGCTTAGGTTTAAGTGTATCCTAAGCACTGAGACTATCGGAAAGAAGTTATTTTGGCATGTTTTAGACTGCAACAGTCTGTAGTACTGTAAAGGTGTTTACAGGCTGTGTTTGGATCACAGTGGAGTGAAGATGACCTTGACAGCAGTATTACCAGAGTTTGCTCTTCAAGGTCACGGATGGTCTGATGTGTCCAAAGTGTCTTTACTCTTAAACAGTACAGATAGCTTGGAGATAGCATTATTAGCCGTTGTAGAATTTCTTTAATTCTTCAGTTTTGCTAAGAAAACAGAAACCCGACTGCTAAAACAGATGGACAATGGAAAATCAATGGAAAATCAAAGCCTTACGTCCCATCGCTGTACAGTGTAGCTACAGTCTGGTTCCTGTACACATTTACATTTACAGCATTTAGCAGACCCTTTTATCCAAAGCAACTTCCATTCTCTAACTACAGGGGGCAGTCACCCTGGAGCAACTTGGGGTTAAGGGTCTTGCTCAGGGACCCAGTGGTGGTGTGCTGAAGGTAGGATTTAAACCCATGACCTCTTGGTCCAGAGGCAAGTATCCTATCCACTAAGCCCCTGCCACCATTTATATACATTAAATGTTCACTATGAAACACAATGTACTTAAAATGTGCTTAATCCTACCTTAATTTACCCCTGAAAATACAGCAAATCCCTTAATTTGAATTAAGTAGCTGTTCGTTTGTGAAACTGACCTCTTAATTTTACCTGAAAATTAGAATTAAGGCATGAGTGTGGAACCCCTTAATCTTACATTTAAGGCATTCATTCAGGAGGTTTTGAGGGCCACATTTGGAAAACAGTAAGGGGACAATTCAGTAGTTTTACCCCTTGATCAACCTTAATCTGTGCACCTTCTTTAATTTCCTGTATGGGAAATTAAGGTCAAAATTAAGGTCTTTTTAAGGGATAAAATTAAGGCAGTTGGTTTCATAGTGACTGGATTAGATATTATGACTTTTGTGAATGGTTTGTTAAGAATCAGGAGAAATGCTGACTGTAGTACACTCCACTGTAAAAACGGACCATTTGGAGAACAGTGCAGCTCCAGCTCCTACTCAGATTCAGTCCTTCCTCTTCTTCTGTTTTTAGCGCACATTCGTTTGAACAGAGTCTCAGAGGCTCCTAGCAATCGGCTTCTGTCTGTCTGATCCTCATTCTGGGGAGGGGAAAGAACCAAAACCCAAAAGCTCCAAATACTTTACATGTTTAATGTGGTGTGTATCTGTTGATGATCCCTGAGAGAAGGAGATGCGTGTTGGTGTTTGTGGTCAGGGCCAGACTTCGAACAGCTTGAGTGGAAATGATGTGTAAAAGATCCCTCTGTGTGTGTAGACTGAATAAGAATGACTCTCCCCACACATCAGCCATGCCTGGAGTACCAGCATCCTGCTTTTTCTGTCCCTCCCTCTCTCTCTCTCTCTGTCTCTCTCTCTCTCTTTCTCCTCTCTCTCTCTCTCTCTCTCTTTCTCTCTCTCTCTCTCTCCCACTCTCTCTCTCTCTTTTTCACTCTCTCATTTTCTCTCTTTGTTTCGCTCCTTGCTCACAATCTTTTCTCTCTTTCTTTCTCTCTCTCTCTCTCTCTTACTTGCATTCTCTCTCTCTTTCTCTCTCTCTCTCTGTCTCTCTCAGGTAAACACAGGTCATTTGTGGGTCAGTGATCAGTGGCATTAACGTGTGTGTAGGCAGTGAATGGTTTGTTTTGCTCTTCTGTTTGAAATATGTCTTTCTGTGTCTCAGACAAACACAGACCTTGTATACTGCAGATCTCATCTGACTGTTTTTTCCCTTCTTTTTCTCGCAGTTTTCCCTTTTCATGGTGGGTCAGTCATCCTCTTCCTCAATGAATGGACCATGAAAGTGGCTCAAAATCTTTTCATAAACTAACAAATGAAATTGTCCTGGTGTGAAACAAGGGTTTACAAAGGCAGTCCACATTGTGTAAATGTGTGTTTCTATCATAGCCAGCGTGAGCTTTTCCCCGAAATTTGTGTTAGAGCAGCTCTTTTGCGGGTTCCCACGTTCATCAGTGAGTCTTGTGTGTCCATGACCCTTTTCTGTTTCTCCTTTCTTTGACCACTTTTGGCAGGTGCTACCCACTGAATACTGGGCACACCCCACAAGACCTGCTGTTTTGGAGATGCCAGGCATCGCAATTGGGCTCTTGTCAGGTTTATTCCCACTGGCAAGACCTGACTGTTCACTTGCATCTGGAAGATACAGGGGCATTAAAAGGGATATACATATAATGTAGAGAGAGATTCATCATTATTGTCAAGACTTTATCTCTATGAAACTTTATGGAAAATGAAAACATTTTATATCAGTGTTTTGCAGAGTAAATGAACGCTTAAATAACTTTTTCCCCCCAATGATTCCACACAGTACTGGATAAATAAACAATCTAGAACACATCGAGCAGTCCTGATTTATCCAAACAAAGCCATGTATTGGTTGTATGGGGAGAGGTTGATCAGGCATTGCGAAGAGATGCTTATGAAAGGTAGTGGATTAGATACATACATCAGGAAGTTTTTTGTTTGTTTGTTTTTCGAACCCCTCATTACTTTGGAAGGAAGAAAAAGCAGCTTCTGATGAAACTAATTTGGTTAATTCGGCTGTTTGCGCGCGCGCGCCTGTGTGTGTGTGTGTGTGTGTGTGCATGTGTATTTGATGCAAACGCTGTTTGTACAGCTAAATGAAACAGTAAAGGAATAAATACCATCTCCCCAGACTTAATGAACTTATTGGATTTGATTTGTGTTCTTTCTTTTGGCACTATTTCACGCTTGGCCACTCACTCCACATCTATAAACAAAGCTCGCAAACAGATGCCCCGGAAAGGCCGCTCGCACGGATCCGTTAATGAATGAATAAAATAGAGGGAGTCTGATGCAGAGGTTATGAGGTGTTTTTCTTTCTCTGTTCAGAACGTGGGGCTTTTATTACAGTAGCTAACGGCAAACCGCTCTTTGTTGGGGTGTGGGTGTGGGTGTGTGTGTGTGTGTGTGTGTGTGTGGGTGTGTGTGTGTGTGTGTGTGTGTGTGTGTTTTGGCTGTGGAAAGCGAGAGAGGGAGGTGTCTGCAGCTTTAACACAATAACATGCTGGCAGGAAGGATTGGAGGGGTTGTGCTCTCACTGACGCATCGCTTAAACTGGAAGCCCCCCGGTCTTGATTTTCCAGACACAGATTAACTTTAGATTCTGAATGCATTACGCTGTCAGTGGGGAATCTCCACAGGCAACTGTTTTTAGCTCAAGACTGGGTTGCCTCTTGTTCTAGAGGAAAAAGACCAAGAAATTGTAACCCATCCGTGTTCGGATAAGAGCTTACCTTAACATTTGTGTTCAGTTTGTTCTCTAATCTTTTAATACCGATGTAAAAGCATGTTTAAACCATTTACAGGAGTAGTTTGGCTGAAAATTAGATATACACATTTTATTATATAACCCAGATGTAGTCAATCAGCCAAGACATGTTTAGTTTAGAACTGCCACTGCAATGCTGAAGTTGCAACCAGGCAATAGAACTCTGTTCGTCTATATTGTTTTGGGGAAAATATGTCACCATGACTTCTCTCAGAACTGCATCCAGCTCTTCTTTAAGGTGGAGCAGACTTGTCAGTGCAGTTTAGGGCACAGTCTGACTGTGAGCTATGGATGAAAACTGTGGGTGGAAAGAGACATTTTTGCGGAAGACTATGTGCCCTCTTTGTAATGAAACATGCAGTCGATATTGGTAATGTTCACAGTGTGCTTATTATTCATTGTGTATCATTCATTCATTATCCGAGCTGCCTGTCCTTAACCAGGGTCTCGGAGGGGTGCTACAGCCCAACTCAGTGCCCATAAGGAGAAAACCAGAGAAACACCTTAGACAGGTTACCAGTTCATTGAACCTAAGACACATACACACACACACACACACACACACACATTCACATGTACAGTCTCCAGTCCTCCTGACATGCATGTCTTTGGACTGTGGGAGGAAACCGGAGTAACAGGTGGAAACCTGTGCAGAGAACGTACAAACTTCACACAGAAAGGTCGAACCTGGGACCGTCTTGCCATGAGGCAACAGCGCTACCCACTGCACCGCTGGGGTGGTCCCGTATTGTGCATCATGATAGCTAAACAAGTCTGTGCTTCCTTAGTGAATGTCTGGATGAGGTATTAGTGGGTTTAGACATTGTTTTAATGGAATGATTTTGGATGACTTCTGGTATTTGATAGCAAAGTTTACTTCAGTCCAAAGGTAAAGATGCAAAATGTGGACTCCAAACTTGCCTTGGCTGACTGAATGCATCTGAGATAATTGAAATAATTTCCTTTAATCTACTCTTGTTTTTGCATTTATTTGAAAGGCAAAGACTGTGATCAATCAAAGTCAAAAAATGTATTTATTTCTGTTTTGATCAAGCAATTACATGAACAGGAATATCAGTCACATTTCATCATTTTAAACAAAGTATTAAGTGCTTCTCAGCGCTGTGCTGTAGATTGCGCTCCCTCATAAAATACTACTGTGCATTCAGTAATAAAGGTAATAAAGCGAGTCTCATGCATCATTTATATATTGATAGAAAACACGGTGCCACACAGACTGCTCAGATTCTACATGCTGGTGCCGTTTACACAATATGGACAGGTGTCCTGCACATTTATAGATTTATAGAACTGATCAAATGTGTGTATTTTTCATTTTTGCCATTTCTCTCGTCCTTTTCTTCGTCCTCCCTTCATCCTCGTTTTTCACTTTTCTGCTACATACTAACGAGCTAGTGATGGGTGTGTGTGTCTTTTTCTGGGTGTGGGTGTGTGCGTATGTGTATCACAGCCTGTTTCCCACAGCTGCTTTCATTAATCACACTGCAGGGGGGAGCTGAGATGACTGACCACACATGCATGCGTGTGCATTTATGTGTGTATATAACTGTATATAAACAGTGGGGGTCAAAAGTCTGTGACCACCAGTGAAAATGCCTCAATTTAGCATAAATAGGATACAATGTTTTTTTGTTTTTTTTTTCAAAACAAATCACATGATCAGCATAGTAGTCTGAGTGAGGGAAAAAAAGTATAGAACCTGTTAGTGTTTGGTATCTTGCTGTAATGACAAGCATGCACACTAGCTGCCATGGACTCCACACGCTTGGACAAAATCTCATGTTATTCCAGCATAATTATACAATAATCCACAGAGCCCCATGTATTGTTACTCACTTTTTCTGCCTTAAATGCTTGATGGTGTTAAGGTCGTATGGCTGTGGAGTTAAGTGGGCACTCCATGATAGTCGGCACTCTTAAATGTGGCCTTGTGCTTAATTGCTTAAGTGCCAAATACTAAAACGTTCTAAAATTAAAAAGTTCAAGTATGTAAACATAAAAGTTTAACTCACATTATTATGCTGATGAAATGTTTTGTGATGGGGAAAAAAAAATTTTATTCAAGAAAAATGCAAACTGTCTTTTGGGTTTTTTGGGGGTATGTGTAGACACACACACACACACACACACACACACACACGTACACGCAAAAATAAGCATATGTGTATGCATGTATTTACTGTGTCTGTGTGTGTATATAGAAAACCTCATTCAGGTAAAAGTGTCAAATCTGAACTCAATATGATTTGGTGACAGATATCTGAATCACACACACCTTCTATTTTTTGATGGAAATAATTGATATTAAAGGTCATTTGAACGTACTGTTCTTTGCTTTCCCTTTTTTATTTTGCAAAACTCTCGTATTAAAGCAGTAGGACACTCAAGGTGAGGTTATCGATGTGTGATGATCTCACTTTCGGGCTGTGCCTGCGACCAAGTCTCCTGTTCTTTTCCTTAAAATACCATTTTCCCCACATGGCCTTTTCAGTGCTATATAATATAGAACATATTAAACAATAGACCCATAAACATTTTTTTCCTTGTTATGCTTGACTCTGTTTGGAATAGAGGGTTGACACTGGAAGACCTGTATCAGTTCTGAGTAATTGGATGTTATTGAAGCTTTATCGGCTACGTGTACTGTGCAAGGCTGTGCAACTGATTAGTCTGTGACTTTGGTCAGTGTTTAATACTCACAGAGGTGAAGGCAACCCAGGGAAAACAAAGCCCCTGCACACATTTCCTACCCTTTTTCCATTATACACACCCCTGGTGATAAATAATGAACAGTTTTTTAATACGGCCAGTGAAGCTTTGGCTAAACTTCCATTATAAAGTGAAGGGTGTTTTAATAAATAAAAAAGCTTTTTTTTAATAAAATCAACCTAATATTTTTAAATTAAAGTTGGTTACGCTATGCAGCCTTTCATTGTATGAAGAACACCCGTAACTTTAATATTCAGAAACTACAGCTAAAAAAAGACCTGTTTAAAATATATATGCTTTTTCCCCTGTCATCAGGTTTTTTTTTTTTAATGCTTTTAACCCTTTTAACCAAAACCTCTCACTCTCGCACTGTTTCTATCTCACTTACTTGCTCTCTCTCTTCCCTGAGGTGAACATTTAGTCCTCCATTAAGGACATACAAGGGTTCTTGACATTTAATTTCCTGTTTGCAGTGCACTTTTCCCCCTCTGCCTGTGTACCACTCTCTACACCGTGCTCCTTCCTTTTGTGTTATGCTCGGCACATGCTGCTGTTCTCGTGTATCCATAAGCGTGGGAAGTAGGGGAGCCTTGTCAATGCAGCAGCACCCCTAGTTTGCACAAAAACAACTCAAGTATGAAATAAAAAATTGCTTCGTCCCAGTAAAAATCCCAGCAGTAAAGCACCAATGCCGCTTTGAAATGCCTTATTTTATATTAAATCCATATATCTAAAAACTGAGCCTTTTAATGGCCTCATGGTTACTCACTATCGTTGCAGGAGTTCAGACTGAACTCGAGTTCAAAACTGTGGAATGGTTAACCATGTTTATGTCAGTCTGTATGTTTGAGCCCCCATGAAGACTGGTAGCCAGAGGTCTAAGAGCGGTGGATTTGGCCATTATACTTCCACACAACTGGTGGCCTGGTGGTTAGGGAGTTGCCCTGCGATTGGAAGACTGTGGGTTTGAATTCCAGGACTGCTAGTGGCACCACTGAGGTACCCTTGAGCAAGGTACTACCCCCCCACGCTGCTCCCTGGGCACTACATCTTTGGCTGCCCGCTGCTTCATTTGGTGAATGGGTTAAATGCAGAGGAAGAATTTAATGTTGTTCACACTGTGTGCCATGGTGTGTTCACATGTGATATGGGGAAAATAGATGCAAAAATGACCATCTTTGACACCGTGGTTATTGGACGGGCTACTGTGTGGAGACAACTGATAACATATGATCTACAGAAACCAACAAAAAAACTGTGAGAATGATGGGAAACTCTCAGTGCTGGTATGAAACAGTTAGTAAAATACTGTAAGTAAAGGTGAATTTTATTAACAGAACTCTGTATGACATTTAACGAACTGATATTAGTAATTCAATATATAACGGTTACAGAGGTTGTCATATCACTCGAGTGTGTAAGCGTGGGTGTGTTTGTGGGTTGGTAGGTGTGGGGTGTGTGTGTGTGTGGTTTTCTATCTTGAGATATCCCTTGATTTGCTGTCATGGCAAACTGTATTATGGGGTGCTGGAAAGCCAGTCTAACATGAAATCATCTCACAAAAGAATTTCTCAGGAAAGCCAAGAGTCGTGGAATGTAATTACTGATGAGTAAGTTTAAAAACAAACAAACAACAGAAACCTCCTGCATCTGCAAGCTGTGGATGAAAATGCATATGTTGGCACAACAAGCTGCATATGAAAGCGCTTGCAAGTAGGATCATTTTACTTGTGTCCTGACTCTGTTTGTGTGTGTGTGTGTGTGTGTGTGTGTGTGTGTGTGTGTGTGTGTGTATGAATGTATGTGTTTGTGTATGTGTGTGTGTATATCTATATATATTTGTGCACTCAAGGTCTGTTTTTTGTACGTGTATGAGGATGTACACCAGTGTGTCCTGTAGAGAGATAAATGAATGTCTGCAGGAACAGGTGGCAAAGTCAGCGTGGTGGCCCTCTATGCATGCACACACACACACACACACACGCTCACACACACACACACGCTTACTCTCTCTCTCTCTCTCTGTCTCTCTCTCCCTGCAAACAAATGGAAGCAATTTGTGTAAACGAAGAGATAAGTAGATGTCTGCCCTTGTTCAACACTCTTGTGTCCCTCCTGAGCACCTGTGGTTAACGGTCTCAAGTCGCTTCAGAACATGCTAGTCATTTAAAATTAAATGTGTTCTTCTAAATCCATGAATTAACGTCTGCCTTGCCTTCCCTGTTGGAGCTTGGAGCCAGTCTTCAGCTCACAGGATGCTCATGTGAAGTGTTTACCAACACCACACTGAGGGCATGCCTCTACGTTCTCCAAACCCAGAGTTGAAAAAGAGAATTTAAAACTGCAGTGTTTAGGGACCTGTCAGGTACAGTATACAGCAGTCAATATATATTGCTGTTCAAAGGTTCAAATTTATGTGGTGTTAATGACGTCATTCACTAATAATGTATACAGTGCCGATTGCAGTAATGTGTTAGACACCAGAAGGTTCTTAAGATGTTTGATATTTCATATGTTTGACATAATTAAATGATAAACATTGTGTGTTACCTGCCTGGGTTTGACCATCTATATTAAAATGAAGTTTTTTAAATTTAATTGTGAATTCATTCTTGATGCACTGCTTTGTCTTCATATCAGCTCTATAAATATTTCCTTTAAGAAATATAGCGTGGCCATTTTTACAAAGCAGTTTTGGTCTAGGTATTTAATTATTTGATGATGTGGTGTTTGTAAATATCAGGAACAGTCTCTTATTGTTGTTGTTTTTGTGTCTGTGTGTAGGTGAGTGTGGTGCAGGACTCTGTGAACATCTCTGGGCAGAACACTATGAACATGGTGAAAGTTCCAGACTGCAGACTGGCTGATGAGCTTGGCGGACTGTGGGAACACTCTCGCTTCACCGACTGCTCACTCTGCGTAGCTGGACAGGAGTTCCAGGCACACAAAGCCATTCTGGCAGGTAACATACACACACACACACACACACACACACACACATACACACTGTCCATATAGCTTATGCTTCAACCATAATGCATGTTTTTTGTTTTTTTTTACACTATGTCAGAGTTTCATGAAGAACAGACCAATATAAACAGCCCAACAATGTAATTAAATTACATTGAAATTTTGCAGTTTTGGAAAGATGATGACAGCAATACTAATTTATTGTTATATGTTGTATTATTATTTGATCAACTTTTTTGAAAAACAATCGCCCTACAGTAAGACGAGGTGACGCCATCTGAAAAGATTAGGCCTACCGACCAGTCATCATATCCCAATAAACCCACTACTTTATATGTGCCATAGCAAAACCACACACACCCACTCACCATTAAACACTATCTAGATTAACAGAGGAGGGTTTATTTGTATCACTCTGTGCTGACTGAGTTTCAGGAGAAATTCTCTAAATTTGATAACTTTAGGTGGTTCACTCGTACGATGATATTAACTACATTTTTCTGATAAAATAATGGAATAATTATGGTGGACGCTTGAGGTCTTTGAACCCTTTCGCTTTGTCAAAGTGATGCCATGAGCTGCCATCGGCCCTCAAGCATCGCATCGAGAGAAGGCGTCAAGGCAGACCATGATAGATATTGGCATCTCTTTGCTTTCACATAAAGCTCCCGTCATCTCAACACAATGGACACATCTCAACACAATGTTTTGCAATGGATACAGGGGCTTTAGAGACCAAGAACTGTGAGGAATGAGCTTGTGACTCTTTCCCCACACTAATCAAAGTCATTATGAACAGCTATACATTTTTGATGATGATTTATGAGATACTGTATGGTGATGGTAATGCTTTTCCATCTTTGACTGAATCTGATCTCCAGACTACCTCCAATTTTTGCCCTCACTGTCAGCTTATCTAAAATGAAGACTCTTGCTCAGTATCCACCTGAAGCTATAAGAACTACTCCAAATTACTGTCCATGGTGAATTAGTCAGTGGGGTCCTCAGGAGCATCTTGCCTGACTCAAGTTCTCTCTGTGATATCACCAACTGACTAAAATGAGCCTACAAAGGTTTTTGGACACCCCTAACACGTCAGATGTCCATAACCAAACCCTGAGGCTGCTAACAAAGGTCATGGTATATCAAGCTCTTGTCCTTTAGCAGTGTTCTGTGTCTGTGAGACTTGAACGGCATATCAAAATCAAAAAAGCTCTTGAGGACTTTCATTGAGGAGAACTGCAATCGATCCTGAACATCAAATGAGACAACTATGTCACAAACGACAAAGTACTAGCAAGAACAAATTCCATGAGAATTCAAACAATTGTTGAAAAACATCAACCCCAATGGTTAGGGCGTGTAAAAAAGGCTTCCAGACATGAGAGTGCCCAAACAGGACCTGTGCTGTGAACTTACAGAAGGTCACAACTCAAAAGATGCACCTAAAATTGTTTCCGTGATTCCACTAAGAAGACCTTGCCCTTATTCAACATACAATCCCAAAAGTACCTGACGACCATCAGAACTGGAGACAAGCATGCAAGAAAGAATCTGTTGTTCCAGATCATATTCCACAAGCTGAATCAAAAACAGAAGAAAAGAAAGAGTTCAACAACATCTTCTGGGAAATAGACCGCCTCCTCAGCTTCTGCTGATTCTGTGACCAACGATTCATCTCAGACATTGAAAGGTACAGTCATACAAAGTGGAAACATCAACTCTCCTGAAGAAACTGGTGAGGGAGACATCCTTGACTCAAAGGAAACGCCACCAGCAACAGCTATCTACCCCATAAATGTCGTGTCCATGAATATAATTGTACAGTATTCTGTTTAAAGAAAATGAAATTATATAGTTTTTAAAAGAATACAACCTCCTCTGTAGCATATGCCTGATTTCCACATCTTTTTGACGTGCCCTGTACTTTGTAAAAGAACAGAAAGCCCCTTCCGTCATAATGTACTTACAATAGAAATGGGTTCTATCATGTGATTGTTTTCAGTGAATTGTCAGTGGTAGTGTATTATGTGGTACAGATGCATTGGAGCCAGAGGATTCATTTTAAGAGTATTTACCCTGGCCCACACCTATGTCTTCTCCTCGGTCAACATTTCAGTGGAGAGGAGTGCAGTACAGGACCCTGTCTCGTAATTGTATCTCATTAAGAAACAAAGAGCTCCATTCTCTCCAGTTTTTTCTGTCTACCTCCCTCTATCCTCACTCCATCTCTCAGTCTGTCGCTCGCTCAAGTTCTGTCCCAGCTAAGGCGGGGTTCCTCGTTATCTCGCCATATCGGCCTATGCCTGCTTAATTGCCTAGGAGACGGTCAAACGGGGCAAACTGATTGGCGAGAGTGGCTGGTCTGATTAGTCCAGTCTTTGCGGTCATAGAATGTGCCAGACTTCACCTGGCATTCTGAAACTAACAGAGTAAGCCGGGTGGATCTGAAGCAGCATCCATTCTCACTCTGTGACCGATTGCTGATCTAGGACTGGAATAAGTCAGACAAACATTGCCAGAAAGTAGGGCTGCGTAGTATATTGCTTTAATCATTATCACGTTATTGGTCTTTGCGATACAGATACTGCAGAAGCTACAATATGCAAACGAGTCTCTAACCAATGTTTTTTTTTTTTCTGATAATGATATAATGCCCCCTCTACCCAAAACAACTAGTTGAGAATTGCCAAAACAATAAAAAAGTAGCTAGGAGCCTGGTCTTTGACTAGAAGTCAGACAAATGTCACAATACAGATAGAAAATGTGTTGATTTCCCATTCTCATTAATTAAAAAAAATACCCAAACAGACCATGCTGTTTCAGTTCAAATGTTCACATGTTGAAATGAACTAAACTACTTCTGAATTATGAGTTATGGAATTATGGTTACAAAATTAGTTTTTACCTTTTTATCAGTTGATTGTAATTCTCTCTCTCTCCTTCTTAGCTCGCTCGCCTGTGTTCAGTGCCATGTTTGAGCATGAAATGGAGGAGAGCAAAAAGGTAAGTCAGTCAGTCTTCCTCTCCCTCATCCTTTTCCTTCTCTCTGACTCTCCGTTTGCCTTGTCTAGCTTTTATTCTCTCATTAAACTTCAAAAGGAGCAACAAATCTCCCATGCTGTTGGAAGCGGTGAAAGACACAGCCCCCTCAAACTGTTTTTTGTGTGTGTGTGTGTCTGTGTGTCTGTGTGTCTTTCTGTGTCTGTGTCTGTGTGTGTGTGCACGCACACTCTTAAGCTACTCGATATTCTTAGATCAAGTGTTATTCTAATATCTCAATTAGTCTTCCTGCAGTGTGGAAGTGCATTAGTGAATGGTCTTTAGGGGATGTGTCTGACGTCCACACTTTTCAACAGAAAGTGCCAGAGCATGATTGTCTCTGTTTGATACAGATGCAGATGCTTAGTCATTTTCAGTGGCTCAGCAAGCCCACTTAACATTAACTTGCATTCCTCTATTCATTACTTAGTAACAAGAGACTAGCGGTTGGTAGGACTAGGTTGGGTGCATTCAGGTACACATTCCATCCACTGGGAGTGTCTCTTTGTTCCCTGAGGTCTTTATTTGGGGGGAAAGGTGTGGCTTTTAGATGATGGCCTCTGGATATGAACCTAGAGTGGGTGCAGGAGGACAGCCTGTGGATAAATATCCACTAAAATCCCACCACAATTGCTACATAGTGTCTTTTTGCATGTATTTACCTCCCATCTGAACTTCATATAACACTTGGGGTGTCCCACTACAGAGCTAGTGCTTGGGTTCCCCAGGGATCTCCAGTTGAGATGAGTGGATCACCCCTAGCTCACGTTTATTTACTTAAAAACTTCCACACTGGCTAACACGTAGCCTGTAGTCTAGAGATCCTAACAAGCCAATCTAGAACGTGCTCGAGCACATTTGACCCCCACAGTCCAGTTCATTTGGCTGGTGTGATCGCTCCCAGGCATGTTACACATCTACTGTTATTGCAGACTTTAATGCGACTCTCTCGTTTAACCAGCAAAGGGATTGCTTGTCTACTGCAGAGTTGCAGTGTCTGTGTGAAATTTGGACAAAGGAGAGCATACAAAAACATACAAGACACACAGAAACAGGATGTTTAGTAAAACTCATGACTATCTTCATGCTTGTGGGTAACAAAGAGCCAGTGAAAATGTAGCAACAAGCTGACAAAACTGTGAATTCAACATCTGAAGGTACAGGATATACTTTGTAAATCTAGCAGTAACTAATGCGATGATGTCAACGTGCCTGGGTCCAAAACATTAAGCAGAATGTGAGTGGAGGTCAGAAGGGAAGAGTGGGAGTCAAAGCAGTCATGCTCAAGCACTAATATAAGGTTGATAATGGCGCCCAAAAAACAAATAGCAACCTATTTCAGGATCAGCCAGTGTTCCATGGACTTTTTACATTATAATAAATATATATATATAATAAATCTAAACGTAATCATCTGATCTAATCTAATCACGATGAAATTTGAGTCAGTTGTGTCATTTTTCATTTTCCATCATTTTCTTCTCCTGCTGTGCAGGCAAAATGTGCTGTTCACTGATACTTATTTATTCCTTATTAGAACATGCTTGAAAGTGTTTAGAATTACATGACTTTCTCTGCATTCTCGTGACCTGTACCTGTTTTTTGTGACCGTGATTAGTCCGTTACTATATTGTTATAAGGTTGTCCTAAGCCAGCCTTTGCTGACACCAGTAGTACTAACACAAAGGCTTTTCCTTATGGTGACACACATCCACATACAAGCTTTCCCCCCCTTTCTGATTTTTCTTTGCACGCCTCTCATCACTTCCTGTCTTTGACCACCTGCTGGTTTACTGTGCCTCCTTCTCCCCTGTCTTTCTCTCGTCTTTTTCCCCCCACATCCCTCTTTCCCATGGTTTCATCATGCCTTGTTTTTTTTTATTTTTTTGGGGGGAAAGATGTGCTTGCGTTTGGGATTTCTAGACTTGGCTCTGGAGAAACAGTTTGAAGACATTTCCTGTTTTTCATTAAGGAGATGCTCCATCCCAGCAGTTCTAGCAGGGACACTGAGTTTTGAGTGTTCTGAATAAGAAGACACTGAGGCCGAGTTTTTATATATAATGTATACTGCTCAAAAAAATAAAGGGAACACTTAAACAACACAATGTAACTCCAAGTCAATCACATTTCTGTGAAATCAAACTGTCCACTTAGGAAGCAACACTGATTGACAATCAATTTCACATGCTGTTG
>JBBPCX010000028.1:8884053-8894628 GCA_037974365.1 Hydrocynus forskahlii | reverse complement strand
TATATAAATGCACTCGCGCAGACAGGACTCAAGCTGTTGACCGTGGTCTGCTTTATCTATGGACTATGACCTTTACCCACTGTTCCCTCACTGTGCGTGTCTTCATATCCTTTTCTCGGTGGCAGACAAGAATTTCTGCCATTTCTAGACAAAAGGAACTGAGCGAAAAACTACAAAAAAACCAAGCAACAGCTGGTGGAGGACTGCAAAGCTTTTAAATAGGTAGCTTGTCTCCTTATGATTGCATCATCAGCATTTTCTTCAGATGTTCCAGTAGGTCCCTCGTCTTTTTGATAACATTTTTCCCCCCCTTGACTTCGCACATGTTCAGGATGACCCTGGAGCAAAAGACTCTTCTGCAGAACTATGACCACCTGATTTGGCGACTGGAGAGCAAGAGAAGCGGACTGACTCCCGTACGCCTCCGGAGAGTCCGTGATTGGATGGCTTGAAGGAAAAGGGTTAAAAGCAGGGGAATGTGTAAATACAAGGGTTTATTTCTTTTGATGCTTATTTGAGAATTTCTCCTCCTTGTAGCACTTGTGTATTTAAACCCAGGCTTTCTGTATGAAAACAAAAACTACAAAAAAAGTGAAAGATTCTACAAATAAACCTGGCTGTACTTATGGTGTTTGTTCCTGGACTGTTGCACTGCAGTGTTTACCCACATTTTCCACCCTTTTTGTTTTGTCTCTTTATAAGTGGTCTTAGTTGTGGGTTGAAAGAATTTTGAAGCGTTTTCTGGAATGAAAGGAATCAGCTTTGTGGAAATAAAAAGTTTAGCTGACAGTGTACAGAAAGCGTTCTGTCTCCTGAAAAAGATAAAGCAGTTATTTCTGGCTTGTTTGATCAGGGTTTCAAAAGAAGAGAAGAAACAGACAAAGAATAATAACAATGAATCACAGTCTAAAAATGCAAGCCATCCCCTCAAAGTGGGGAACATAAATGACCTCTCTTTTCTCCTATGGAGCGACAGTGAAATAACAACGCACATGTTCGGATCCTAGGAAACATCACTTCTTGTTAGTCTGTGTTTGACAAGCCTGAGCGAAAGCATCGAGTGTCTGGGGTAGACACTTCTGTTGCGCTCTTTTAAAGACGGACTTGCTTGTTTCTCATTTTCCAACGTAGTTTGGAGGCTGTGAAAAAATCTTCGAACCATTGAATGTTGACAGTGCTTGTTTTCTTATTCTAGACTACACACATAATCAATGCCTGCCTTCTCACACAAATGTTCAGACCAATCTCTTATTCAGTCATTTGTCAAGTTAAATCTTGCAGATGGGGTTATCTTGTTTCTAGCTAAACATATCAGTAAAGTTCATTTGAAGTTATAGTTTAGTATAACAAAAATGGACAGATGTTTGCGCAAAATTGACATTTCCATGCTCTGTCCACAAATGTGCTCTTTCTCAGCAATTACTTGGAGATTCTTCAAGGTTTTAGAGCTTTTGTTGGGCCTGACATTGTGGTGTGAACCCAAATACAGCCTTAGAACTTCCTGTCCAGTTTTGACCCAAACCACAATTTGTGACCACAAACCTAAATTTCACGCAGTCTCAAGAAAATACTGTCCGACACTAACCGGAGTTGGCCCGTCATCACCCATTGTGCCAAATAAAATTTGAAAAGATGGTTCCTGTTAAATTGACAGATAACTACAAAGACACCTGTCATTATGTCGTGATTGAATAAAAAGTGATATAAATTGTGATATAATTAAATGATTAGCTTTCCAATATTAAGTTGCAATGTAGGGCATGCACAGATCAAACTAGATTATCCAGTACACTCTATGGAATTGAGATCTGGAGAATTTTGGAGGCTTCAAGACAACACCTCGAACCCTCATGTTCCTCAAAGTATTCCTGAATAATTTTTGCAGTGTGTCAGGACACATTGTCCTGCTGAAATACGCCTCTGTCATTAGGGGAAACCGTAACCATGAAGGGTGTACTTTGTCTGCAACAATGGTTAGGTTGGTGGTACATGAATGCCAGGACCCAAGGTTTCCCAGCAGAACGTTGTTTGGTGCATTACACTGTCTTCGTTAGCTTCCCTTCTTTCCTTAATGCATTCTGGTGCCACCTCTTTCCAGGTAAACAGTGCATATGCACCGGGCTGCCCACGTGATGTAAAAGAAATCATGACTCTTCATACCACTCCACCTTCTTTCATGTCTCTTTATGGTCCAGGTCTGATGCTCACAAGCCCATTGTGGGCATGTTCGGCGGTGCACAAGGGGACTTTAGGGGCGCTCTGAACTGACTGTGGCAACACAGCCTCATGTCCAGCAAGCTGTGATGCACTGTGTGTTTTGACACCTTTCTATCACAGCCAGTGTTAACATCTCACTATAGCAGCTCTTCTGTGGGAAGTGGGTAGATAGGCTATACTTCTCTCTCCACGTGCATCAGTGAGCCTCTTGCCATCCTTTCTAGGACCACTTTTGGTAGACCCTGAGCACCAGGAAAACCCTACAAGATCTTCTGGTTCGGAGATGTTCTAGCTATCACAATTTGGCCTTTGTCAGTGTTGCTCAGATCCTTACACTTGTCCATTTTTGTGCTTCCAACTCATCAACTTCAAGAACTGACTGTTCATTTGCTGTATAATATATTCACCTCTTGACAGGCGCCATGTAACGAGACCTCAGAAATAAAAAAAGGGTTTTCTCATTTGCCTGAACAGAATTTTGGAAGGCTTGTCCGACACTTGGTATAAAATGACTGTGGACAGCATGAATAAGTAAGATACAGGGCTTTAACTGCTGCTACAGTTTTTAGCAGTGCAGCATACTCTTGTCTTTTTTTCATAAACAGCAGTATATCATACAGCATCAGAAACCACCTAAGCCTGTCTATTTGCCATACTGTTCAACATATTTAGGTGGATTAGTGATGGGTTAGGCTTGCAGTTTGTTAGCGTATAAGCTTCCATTACTTAATAATGTAAATGTGAATTTTGTTGAACTGTTGAACAACTAAGAGTTAGGTTATCCCGTACTAAACAGGAATCAAATCAAATGCATCAATAATAATGAACTTTTCAGACCAGGGTTAGGGTTAGGGTTAGGGTTAGGGTTTTAGCTCCTGGCGAGAGTAACCTTAGTCCTGAGTTGAGTTTGCCTCAACATTTGCCTGGAAAACCAGCCTGTAAATGAGGGAAATGCTTCACTATAACTGTCCACGGAGAAATCTCAGAAATGTGAGAATCTGGCATTTTCATTCAGATTCTTACTGAATAATAAGAGGAGCCCCTAATAGCATCCTCTGTAGTGGGTTTATAGAAAAATGTGAACAGTAGTGACATCTGGGTAATAAGGAATGTGTGTGTGAGTGAAAGTAAACAGGTGTGCGAGTTTACAATATTATCTTCTTTGGGTTTTTTTGGAACACATTCCGAGTCTTGTAATTGAGTTCCATTTTTTCAGTTCAGAAACTCATTTAAATTCTAATGGCCATTTTGCTCTGTTCAACAAGACGGAGCTAAAACACTCCCATGAATATTAGACACACACTGCCTGCGTAAGGCTCTTATTATTGATTGTTTTAGTCATTGAGGAATCTGATTGCTCTGACAATTGACTTTCTAAAAAAGACCAAGCAGTAAAAATATACCTAATTGAGAACTAACAGTATCTACAGAGTTCTAACAGCTCCAGAATTATTCTTGCGTTATTTCTTGTTTACTTATTTCCCCCTTTACATGAGATCTTTCTTTTTTTCTGTCTTTCTTCCATTTGGTTTTTCTCTTTCACATTGGCCCTTTCTGACTTTTTCTTCTTTTTCTTTCTTTTTTGTCTTTCTTTTGCATTATTTTGTCCCTTGCATTCTATATTTTTATCTAACTTTCTGTCTTTTTCATTTTATTTCCCTTCCTTTGCATTGGCTATAATTCTTTGTCTGTCTGTCTCTTTCTTCCTTTCATTCTTTCTCTTTCTCTCTCTCTTACCTCCCCCTTTACATTAGATCTTTCTTTGTCCAGCCTCCCCCCTTTATTTCCCTCTTTCACATTGATCATTGTCTTTATTTTCTTCAGTTTCTTACTTTTTGTTTTCTTTATTTCCCTTCCTATAACTCTTTTCTTTCTCTCTTTTCTTTCTTTCTCTTTCTTTCTTTCTTTCTTTCTTTCTTTCTTTCTTTCTTTCTTTCTTTCTGCCTTTTTCATGTTATTTTCCCTCTTCACATCATCTCTTTCTACCTTTCCTTCTTTCCTTTGCTCTTTCTCTCTTTCTCTCTCTGTCTCTCTCTCTCGGTCTCTGCCTCTCTCTCTCTCGGTCTTTCTCTCTTTCTGTCTCTCTGTCACTCCCTGTCTCTCTCGCTGTCTCTCTCTCTCTCCCCTCCATCATTCTTTGTCTCTTTATAGATGTACGGCAGGTCAAAGCTGTAAACAGCCCTAGCGCCCCTGTGTCCCTGTCATTCCGGGAGGGGGGAGGATATGTGTGCTGGTAGTGAAGAGAGAGAGGGAGCGAGAGAGAATTTAAGGGAGGGAGGACGATATACTGGTGCAGAAAGGGCACAGCACAATTGCCTTTGACAGTTTTAACAGCCCTATAAATACAAAAACACACACACACTCTTACACTGCACAGACCCACTCCCTTGCATGCCTGAATATCTATCACTCATGTAGTATTGACACATAACACACATCTCCCAGTGCGACACACACACACACACACACACACACCCCTGTTCCTGTGATGAATGGCGGATGCTGAGGCCTTGAGAGAGAAAAGATGGATGGATATTGAGGTGAAAAAGGGGAGGGATAGACTGATAGAAAGTGACACAGAGACCAAGCGAGGGAGGCAGACAAGACAGCTAGGAAAAGAGAGAGGGACAGAGATGTATGGAGAGAGACGGGAGGGGGGAGGCGGGGGTGCTGCGTGTGTGTTTGCAGGGAGGGAGTGTGTTGCGCTGCATCAAGCCCTGCCGATGCTTAATAAATATCAATGAGGTGTAGTCATTATTGGATCAATTTAGACTTCTTGGGTCTTGCTAATGCACTTGTCAGCCTTCAGTGCAAGGCTATTGTTTTCGGCAAGAAGTGAGAAAATGACTCAACCCTCCTGAACCCTCTGTGTTAATGAGACGCGGGGATGCTTTCTGCTCCATGGCAACCACTTTTTCACATTCTTTAGGGGGAAAAAAATGAGAAAAAAAGTCCAGAAACATTATGTAAATTGTGCCATGCTATAAAACGATGATCACCCCTGATTTAGCAACACAGCGCTGGTGGCATGTCTGATTGTTACAGCTAAAGCTAAAGCAGTGCATTCGCTCACACTGCAAACTGCAATCTTATGCACAACACACATATCAGAATTATTAACAGCTGGCCTGCTGCTCAGTTTGCTGTGGCGGAATCAGATCTGCACAGTCTTTAGGACCTGATCTTAAAGAAACAATCTGATGAAGAATCTAATTTGCTGCGTTTTCCCTTAACGCCTCATGTTAGTCTGCCTAGACATGTTGTTTGAGGTTTGTTTTTTTTGCACAGGAGTAACAAGTAATGCAAGTTTGTGTGCGCCAGTTATCAAACGATCACGTGGGCAGCTGGTGGCCTAGTGGTTAGGGAGTTCGCCCTGTGACCAGAAAACCATGGGTTTGAATCCCAAGACTGATAGTGGCACCACTGAGGTACCCTTGAGTAGGGCACCGACCCCAAACACTGCTCCCTGGGCGCTGTGCTCCTGATTGCCCACTGCTTCATTTGGTGAATGGGTTAAATACAGAGAAAGAATTCCATGCTGTTCACACTGCGTGCTATGGTGTGTTCACATATGACAGAATATTCACTTTACTTTTTACACTTTACATGGTCAATAGGTCATTCAGTAATATCAAATAGACATGCTTGTGTGATTGGCACTGTATAACACAGAAAAATCCATTTACACCATAAAAGAAATCTGCATTTTTCTATTTCATCTCCGTCACTGTTAGCTCTCCCTATTTCCAAGAATGCTTTGCATGCTGTGTAGTTTATCTGTAACCTCACTGCCTGCAGGTGCAGCAGGGAGAGCGACAGTCAAACGAGATTAAGAGAAATCCTCATCATAACAGAGTAAGGAGCTCCCTTTACACATGGTAATATGTTTATATGTGGTGTTAACATCATAGTAACTGTAATAAAGGTGTCGTATGAGCTTTTGTGTGGCTCCAGTGTTGAACATTAGCCGAGGTTAGAGTTTTTAAAGCAGTGAGGTTCTCTTTCATTTTAGCAGCTGTTTTTACTGTCCTAAAAATGAGTTTGAGTGCAACCAGCTAGGTATGTTATCTTATATCTAACAATTGTTTTTTTTGCCAGAATAATAAATACGGAATATTTGAATGTTATTTGGATGGCCCTCTTTAGATGCTTTGTAGAAACTTGGCTTGTCTTTAACTACTGTTCAACTGAATTACTATAACTGCGGTTCAACTGGCCTATTAAATTTGAAACTTGAAGATTCTGTTATACCTTAACCCAAACCTTAGGTCTAATCCTAATCCTACACCAAAATCTAATGCTGAGTTTCCCCAAGTAGTTTAACATTTAAAGTATCAGTAGATAATTTGTAGGGGACCATCGAAATAAAGCATGACCCTATATTAAAGGACTATAATGCTTTGTAAAAAGGCAAATGGCTTGAAAGAAGCCAATGATAAAGTGAGAAAATGAACACATTTAATAGTAATATTTCTTTTATGAAGATTTTGCCAAAGTTACCCATGATGCTTTGAGATTTTAGTTTAGTTTTTTTTTTATTTTCTTGTTAATTTTCCTCACATAATTTTCTTTTTTTTTGCTTCACATGTTGTCCTGCTACTAAAGTATGTATATGTATATTTACAGCCTGTTTTCCTGAATAAGAGTAAACAGGGAGAAACTTTAAGCTTAGCGGTCACTCACAGTTAAGCAACCTGGTAAACTTTTGACTCATTACCACTATTTATTTTGATCAATTTTTATAGTCATTAATTTTCAATGGCATTTTGCTGTTCTCTCTAAATCTGTGAGTCATCGGTACTGGCTATTTATCAGATGTTTCTGTTTTCAGTTGAAGGAAACACCTCATTTTTGTAGATAAAAGCATAAAATCACAAAACATTCCTCATATGACCTGAAGCTGACACAGAATGTGTGAAACAGAACTGAAACAGAACTTTTTGTTAAAGCAGTGATGGACTTTTCCATTTATTTTATGGAAAATGTGTAGCTGTTCTGTTTTTTTATAGTTTTTTTATTGTTTAGAAAGGTGCTTGATGTTGGATCAGGTAATACGCAGTGAGAAATATTTTAAAAGGTGTGTTTTAGGATAATTAAATTTCATTCGTCATCTGTGTGTGTTGTATTGTGGCCAAACAAAATCACATCAGACTTCACAGCCCTGGTTCGGAATGTTCAAAATCAAATCTGCACAATTTCGTTTCTCTTCCCTCACTCTAGAACATCTGTGTCTTTAGTTCTGCACTGCACCTGTAGGGCTAACGTAGCTAATCATGAATGGAAATTTATGGAAAACAATTAGCACTGAGTGAACTGCGTGTCGTAATCACCCCATGCTAGCCTCGGTGTTAGTAAGTCAACTCAGGAAGACTTGCTTATGTGCTTTCTGACCCTTTATCTGTAAAAATGGACAAAAGTATTTTCTAACAACAATAGTAACTGAGTTCTGTTTATACATTTGTTTAACAAAGGGATAGATCAGTTCTCTTAGGTCTCTTATTGGACGTATTGGAAGTCAGGGTGTAGAGAGTGCAGCTTTTATGTGTCGCCTTAATTTCAGTAATGCATAGGTGTGTGTCTGTCTCTCTCTCTCTCTCTCTCTCTCTCTCTCTCTCTCTCTCTCTCTGACTTTCTCTCTCTCTCTCTCTGACTTTCTCTCTCTCTCTCTATCACTATTCTCTATCAGTCTTTCTCTATCTCTCTCTATCTCTCTATTCTCTATCGATCTTTCTCTCTATATATCTCTCTATCCCTTTTTCTGTCTCTCTATCTTTCTCTATCTCTGTCTCTCTGTCTCTTTCTTTCTCTATATCTGTCTATCTCGTTCTATCTCTTTTTCTCTATCCCTATTTATCTTTCTCTCTATCTTGTTCTCTCTATCTATCTCTGTCTGTATCTTTCTCTCTCTATCTCTTTCTCTCTCACTCCCTCTATTCCCATCTGTCTCTCTCCCTTGCTCTCGCTCTCTATCCTTTCTCATCTGTCTCTCTATCACCCTTCTTCTCTCCCTATCTCTTCCCCTTCTTCATCCTCTCTCACTCTCTCTCTCCAACCTCACTTGTAAACACCCACACCTTTGTATAAGTGTTTGTCTGCATACACTTCTTGGATGATGTTGGAGCTGTTTATTGAAGAGGAAATGTTATATTTCTACATTTCTGTACAAAACCGTTATTAAGAAACTCTGATTTGGGAATGTAAAATATATATAAAATACATATGCATCTTCTTTTCAAGACTACTTTGCCAATAGCTCCATCTTTCCTCCTTGAAAGGTTTAAAAAATACATTTAAAGCCAAACCTTTATCTCAAAACTGTCATGAAGCCCTACCTACAGCCGGGTCGTGTCGAGGGTGTTTTCAAGACTCGATAAATTAAGAAAATGTATCGCTCCTGCAGTCAAGGACGAGAGGAAAACAGGGCTCTGAGTAACCGGAGTGTGTGTTGCTTTCCCTGTGTCTTTCTCTCTCTCCCTATGTCTCAACAGACCTAGACCTAGGCGCGGGACGAATCACATTCTCTGGGGACTGTGGGAGTTAAAAGAAAGTGGAGTGGGAATCCTGTGTTGGAAGTTTCAGTTTCTAACAGCGTGTTCTGGAGTCTCCGTTCAGAGCAACCGGAGGAAGAGGTCCTCTGGCATTTCGTGAACTCCTGAATGTACTGTGTTATGTTGTGTGAGCCCGCTCAGCACAAGGAACTTTAAGTTATTATTAAACTGGTGTTTTGCACTTGAAACCAGTCTGTGTGTGCGTCCTGTTCCCTCAGCGGCCATGACACACAAGAGTCTAGCCTGACGGTTAATGGCGATATGATGAAAGGTGGGCATTTGGTAGCAGAAATTTCTGCTTGAGTATATTCTTATGTTTTCGCATTATTTTAGTTTATTCAGCACTAGTATATTCAAAAAATATGACACCGCATCATTTTTTTCTGGTTATTGCTTTTGTGATGTGTGGGAGTGTGTCTGTGTAAAATGTGCATGTCACTGTTGTTTTATACACTATTGACCACACTTGATTAAAACACATATGGAGGTATTTCTTATTATACACAGCTCACACTGCAACAGTTCATAAAAGAATAGCAACCTGTGCGTTTTACACACACTCACATACACACAAACACACCACCACCGCAAACTGTACAAACAGTGAACAGAAAAAAGGGGAAAATAGTCTCTTTTTTCCCCATGGCTGTATATAAAATAAAAGAGATGTAGGATATTTGGCCCTTTAAAGCTATGTGTGTATTTTATTTATGTGCAGAAGCAGTGTTTGTGTTCTATTTTGTTGTCTAATTCCCATTCTCTGGCACGCATGAGCAGCGTGTGTGTTTGGTGCAGAGGCCAGCGAGTGTATTAAGAGATCCATGCCATTTGGCTGCGGGTATTTCCCCTGTGACTGCATCCCCTGCTCAGAGAGAAAGAGAGAGAGATACAGAGTTAATGAAGCACTACTCATCATCCACAACATGAGAGTGTGTGCGAGTAAGTGAACGAGTGTCCTTGCACCATACCCCACTCTGTATATCCTCTGAACACTGGGGGGGGGGGGTGATGTATTCTGCTTAAACAAGCCAGTGAAAGGTTTGTGTTTTTATTTCTCTGGCATGTCCCAGGGTTGCAGTCTCTCAAGGTTGGCAGGCCAGCCTTTTTTCCCCCTTTAACTTTTCCCTCTCTCTGCTGAGTGAAGACTCCATCTCCTCCCAGGACTCATTAAGCGATGAGAGAGCGAGCAGCTTAATAAAAGAGTAAATATAACAGAGAGAGAGAGAGAGAGAGGAGAGAACAGGAGAGTGGCATGAAGTAACACCAAAGAAACCAAGCAGATCAATTCAGTCCGAACCATCACATCTGTACCAAAGAGTCACAGATATTGATTCATAAATGAATTCAACGTAATGCTATGTTTTTTGAACAAAATTTGCTTTTCAATCTAAATGCATAAAATTATATATGCGTCAAAATAAATATGGCTGCCATTTACATGACCTCTATGTTTCATTCTTAAGGATAAAGAGAGGTGGGAAACTGTTTGTGTAAAAATGAATTATGACTGTTTTTTTATTCTTAAATATGGACTTATTGTAAGTTGACCGGGGGTGGGGGGGGGTGGGGGGAGAGAGTAAACAAAAGAAATGTAGGACATTTGGTCTTTAAGCCCATGTCTGCACCGGACACGTGTGCCAGGTGTGTACAGAATTAGTGGTTAGCATTACTGATGCAATACTTATATTCCACTGTGTGGTGTGTTACCCTCACCCTCAGGCATGAGCATCAAAACACACACACACACACACACACACACACACAGATACACACTGATCAGCCACAACATTAAAACTTTTAAAACAGGCCA
>JBBPCX010000028.1:8854755-8882922 GCA_037974365.1 Hydrocynus forskahlii | reverse complement strand
TGTGTGTGTGTGTGTGTGCGCGCGAGTGTGTGTGTATAAAGAGTTATATTATGTTTACATTTACGGCATTTAGCAAATGCTCTCATCCAGAGCGACGTACATCAGTGCTTAAGTAGTCCACATCTGTTCATCAACCTGTAAATCAACATCTGCTTGTAACCAATTTACTGCTAAGTTACAAAGTTACACACCTTAAGACATCCTGTCAAAAAGGAAAAAGAAAAAATGCCAGAGGTTGATACACAAGTAAGGAAAAACAGTTAAGAGGATAAATGCCTGAGGGGAAGAAAAAAAAAAAAATATATGTATATATATATTTATATGTAAAATTGTGTGTGTGTGTGTATATATATATATATATATATATATATAAAGATGTATAAGATATAAGCGATGCTGCTTGAAGAGGTGGGTCTTCAGATATAACAGTGCATTTAATTTAATAACACTTTTGCACTTTTTATCTCTCATGTGTAGTGACAGTTTCAGAGGTCAGTTTGTCACGACAGTGACAGTATGCTGTGAATGTGGACCTTTTGCAGTCGTGGTTTTAGAGCTTCATTTGTACAGCTGCAGGCCATGTTAATTAAATATTTTGGTCATGGAAAGCCATGACTGGGAGTGAGAACCTTGAAAGTTACCCATCTGCTCTTCCTGAGCCTAACTAACACACCCACACGGACGAGCACATGCTGCTTTCTATCTCCGTAATGAGCCTGTACCTAGGCAGAGGCTTGAAAGACAGCGGAAGTACACTCGTTTAATCTCCCTCCCTTTTCATCTCTCCGGGCATCTCCCTTGCTTTGCTGCACTGAAAGCATTTGGAGTGTCACGCTCTTTGATAGCTACTAACGGACACGGTGTAAACGCTGCTGGTGCTAAAAGGTTAAAGCTGAAGGAAAGAAGCGGGAGTTCATCTGCCCTTTTGCTTCAGCCTCATCTGAGTTACTTAATTATACGTTTAGTCTGGATTTTACTCAGTGCGTCTTAAAACTGAGTTGGGTAAAACAGTCTAAACTTATACATAAAGGGAAAATATGGTTATGGCAGTGTAAAAATGACTGGAGTAGAAGCTAAAAACTACTAAAAACAACTTAAAACATAATGTTTAAAACAACAAACAAACAAATGAGCAAAAACAGCTTGCTCCCAGAGAACTGTGGTGGAACAGTACAGAAAGTGAAGTTTGTTAGAAGTCTTGCCACTCTTTTTGGGATCCTTTTGGTCTAAAACAAACAGAGCTCCAAAGTGAAAAGTGAGAACAACATTAAATTGAACATCACAACAGAATGAGTTCCTCAGTGTGAATGGATAAAGTGAAAGTGAGAAGAAGTAGACTCCTTGCAGGTATACTGGAGTAAAGGAAAAGTGTGTCGGTGCAGGGAATGTGCTCATGTCTGCAGAACAACAGAGATGGAATTAAAAACACTGGCCTAAAAACTTGCTAAGCTAAGATCCACACCTGGCCCAGAAGAGTACACAGGCTCGCAGCAGTCGAGAGACAGTGTTTTGTCTGTAAGGAGGTCAGCAGGGACTCCGCACGGTGCAGTAATATCTAAAGTGATCCATGAATGTGACCTGTAGGATAAGGTGTCATCATTAAAGCCGTTAGCGTAATAGGAGAGTGTAGATGTCGTGGTTAGATGAAAGGGACCTAACAAACTGCAGGCTTATTGCTCAGTTATTAGTCTTGGGGGAATTCTAAAATTCAGGGTGGTTTGATGGTTCACTCAGGAGAAACTTATCAAGTCTGTTAACTTTTGGCCATATATACACGATATGGACAAAAGTATTGGGACGCCTTTAACGACATTGCATTCAAACACAAAGACTTTAATATGGAGTTGGTCCCCGATTTACAAGAAGTTCCACTCTTCTTAAAAGGCTTTCCACAAGATTTGGAAGTGTTTCTGTGGGAATTTGTGCCCATTCATTCTGCAGAGCATTTATGAAGTCAGCCACTGATGATGGGCGAGAAGGCTTGGCTCGCAATCGCCGTTCCAGTTCATCCCAAAGGTGTTGGATGGGGTTGAGGTCAGGGCTCTGTGTGGGCCAGTCAAGTTCTACCACACCGAACTCATTCAGCCATGTCTTTATGGAGCTTGCATTGTGCACTAGGGCACAGTCATGCTGGAATAGAATAGGTTCTTCCCCAAACTGTGTCCACAAAGTTGGAAGCATGACGTTGTCCAAAATGTCTTGGCATGCTGAAGCATTAAGATTGTCCTTCACTGGAAGTAGGGGGCCCAAACCCTGAAAAACAAATGTGTCTCAATACTTTTGTTAAAATAAATGATTCTGATCACCAGTGAACAGCAGCACATTCTCTAGAACAAAGCGTTTCTCTTCCCATCCAGCAAATGTTCAGTTCTCTAAAGCTTATTTGTGGGTTTTGTAAGTGAGAATGAGAGCTGAGTGTGGACTCGCATAAAGACTTTTTTTTCAACTCCAGCCCAAAACAGGTTACCACCAAAAGACCACCTGTGCTATGAAGTTTATTCTTTGTTTTTATGGATTCAGCACATTATAACAATGTTCTAACTCTTCCTCTCCCCAGCTAACCTCTCTCTCATCTTCCTTTACTGTCTTTTTACCTTTCTTTTACCTGAGCATGCAGTCTCACTCCCTCTCTCTGTCTCTGTCTCTCTCCTCTCTCTCTCTCTCTCTCTCTCTCTCTCTCTCTCTCTCTTTCTCTCTCTCTCTCTTTCTCTCTCTATTTCTCTGCTGTGGGTCTGAGGGTGTAATTGGCAGTGCCGCTGTTGGGTTTTGTATTGAGAGGGGCTTTAATCTTTAGTCTCGCTCAAAATGCAAAGTGAAGGCTGGAGGCAGGCAGGGATTTCATTCTGTGTGTGTGTGTGTGTGTGTGTGTGTTTGTGTGTGTGTGTGTGTGTGCTCTGTGAGTTGCCCTCTAACAGACTGCAGGAGATTGGCATCTTCTGCTGTGTCGTATAGATTCTTTTGTAAAGGAAGAAAACACATTCATGCAGTCGTGTTCATCCAGTACTGGGACTGAAATCAGGCTGATGTTTTACACTGAGGCAGTTTGGACTAAAAATGGAAAGAGGAATGTTGAGAGAAAAGTGTTTTGTTTTTTGTTTTTCATTTTAATTTTTTTAGTGTTTTTACCAAAAAAATCTATTTTGCATGAATATTGAAATAAATTAACATAACGACAATTATTTTGATGAATGAAATAGTTACAGTCAAAAAAAATGTTTTTGGTTTGATATCAGTTACTCTTCACGCTGTGGCAAAATTTCCTGATCGGAATGGAGCAGCCCAGCAGGGATGGTCCGTAGGTACTTAAAATAAAATGTTGTGACATTGACTCACATTGAAAGTGAAACATGTTTTGGAGTCAAGTGAAGTCAACCTAATTCAAGTAGGTTTAATGTCAATTCAGTACTCAGTACACAATGAAACAAAACTATGTTCCTCCAAAATCATGGTGCAACACAAGAACAAAAACAGAAACTGCACAAGGCTGCATAAATGCTGGCAGGACAGGACTACACAGAGTGCAAAAAGAAGAGAGTACAACTCAAGAGACATCAGTACAATATTACAGGACCACATAAAGTGCAGTCAACCAAAAGAAAAGAATACAGTACTATTACAGAGTCATTAAGTGTGAAAAAAGTGCGAGGATTGAGGTGAGACTAGTGATAAAGATTAAAAATGTTCAATATATAATGAATTAAATGGTACATTTGTTCAGGATTGAACGGTAGTTCTGGTGTCCGTTTTGTTTATGGCAGAAACAGTTTGTGCGTGTATGTATTCGCATGCAAGTAACCAGTTATGCAAAAGACCAGTTCAGATCAGAAGGCTGAAGTGTTTTGCTATTTGAAAGGTAAGTGGCACACGAGGCTAACCAAATGTGTGTCAGAGGGAATGAGCATGTTGTAAATGGAATGTAAAAGTCATTCATTCTGCTGTTTGGGTGTTAAAGAATTTGGGCATGATCAGGCATGGGAACGTCAACAACCCACGATGAACTAAATGTGTTTGTTATTCTGCGATGATAAAACGCGCATGTCTAAAAATGCCCCTAGTAAAAGGTCACATTCTGTACTGCTCGTATTTAATCTAAACTGCTTACATGGTGGTGAGTCTTGGGCTGCGTACTTGAATTGCATTGGAAATTTAATCAGTGCTTTGAATTTTAAAGGTCTTCTAAAAACAACACATATTTTTTAATGAAAGTTTCATGCACTGTGTCAACTGCTCTAAAGTAAAAAAATAAATAAATACCGTTCAATCTCCAGTCTGCCCGGTGAATATATGGAAAATAAGAGGTTGAAACAGGGCATTTTAAATGAACTGTGTTTCTGATGTCACAAAAATGCTTACATATTTCAGCTTGCATATTTTAGACCCGCCCATTCACATTGACAAAAGAAGTGTTTCAGCTTGGACTGCTTTTTGAAAAAGCTCATTTATATAGATCAGTAAGCTCTGTTTTGGTAAATAAACTAATATAATGACACACGAAGCAGTGAACTTCACACTTTAATAATAAAAAAAACAGTATTGTAATTATTTATAACTTAAATATTGTCGAATACAAGACACATCTGCATGCATTAGGCTGGGATGCACTGAGGAACACAAACAGATCTAGCATGAGATGATGGGTTGTAGCGGCTCATGTCCTCCACTCAAGAGAACCTGTGTGTGTGTGTGTGTGTGTGTGTGTGTGTGTGTGTGTGTGTGTGTGTGTGGTAGGTAGAGGCGAAGGCAGGAGAGATGGGGTGAGAGAGAGTTTGCAGAGGAAGTCATCAATTGTTTTAGCGAGAGACAAGGTTGATACATGAGGTCTGGAGTTCTTCAGCAAGAGAGAGAGAGAGAGGTGTAGCAGCATCTACACACACACACACACACACACACACACACACACACACACACACCTACACCTACGTGCCCAAAAGGTCACTGCCACAAAATAAATGTGTTTGCCATGTCACCTGAGCTATTACCCCTGTCTTACTTCTTTCTCTCCGTCTCCCACCTTCCAGCTCTCCATCATCACACTCATTCTCTATACATTGTTCACACACACTCAAATGCTATCAGAACGATAGATCGCATTGTTCAAACAGTAACTTCATGTGAGAAGGAGGAGTGATCTCTAAGACGTATTACTGTGATGAAATCCTAGTCTTTTTGGAGTTTAGAATATTGATCCACTCGTCATGAAATAGACCACACTTTTAAATGGAGCTTTATTCTTTATTTCCATTTTATGTTATTTCTTGACATGAGAGCCAAAAATGTGCCCATTCCTGTGAACAATGATGCCGAAAAACCCAGAGACAACACATTAGATGTCAAAATCAACTCTTATATACACCCGTGAGCTGACCGCCCAAGGTGACCAAAGAAAACTTTCAGTGCTGCAGAAAAAAAAATGACTCGGCCTGTAAGGATATTAGGTTGGGCCTGAGAGTTGCCCTAACCCCCGTCCTTAACATACATATATTTTAATTTTCTTTGAAATTACAAATTTTTTTAATGCTTTCAGTAACAAATTATATAGTGTAATGTCACAAATCTGTACTAAAAACCAAAGACCCTTTGCACCATGCAGTTGTTATTGACGGCAACAGCACTTGCATAGCTAGCAGTAATTTGCTGATAAAGCAGTTCACAGTCAAGAGATTTTCTTTTCACTGCTTTTAAAGGCAAGGCAATGTACCTTTTGTGTGAAGACACTACTGGAATAGTTGAGGAATAATTCGAAGTGTTTCATAGCCCACCACAAGCACTTTGTCCCCTCCTCAAGACAAAAAATGTGAGGCATCACAATCATCACAATGTGTTAAGGGCTAACCCTAAAAAGTAGAATGCACCTGAATAATCTCAGAGAAGTCTAATTTATGATTGAATTCTTGATTCATTACCATTAAGTGAAGTTGTTACATGTGTTATATATGAGCGCTACACCTCAACGAATGCATATTCAGCAGTTACAATGTGTAAATACACATTTTTGCTTGTTAAATTCTGCATGAAACAAGAAGACAATTCCAACACCCTCTCTTAGCCTTTCATTCTTAAGTGTCATCAAAATACTCAAGTTAATTTATATTTTTCACTTTTATTAAAGGTGTTTGTTTTCTCAAAATGAGATGTCCTTCAATTAAAGCAACAATTCCCCCCCATTTTTCAGCATTAGATAGAGCTAATTAAACACAATGACGTTTTCATATTTTTTTTTAACCCAAGAGTTACCCCTTACCAAAGGTTCCAATAGTTCTACAGCTGACTGTATAGTAATTCCGTAAATGACAGAATTTGATTACATTGGGATTCAGAATGGTATCTGTGTTTTAGCTGGTGGCCTAGTGGTTAGGGAGTTGCCCCTGGAATCAGAAGGTTGTGGGTTTGAACCCCAGTACTGCTAGCGTCACCTCTTGAGCAAGGTACCGTCCCCACACACTGCTCCCCGGGCGCTGTGTTCCTGGCTGCCCACTGCTTCACTTGGTGAATGGGTTAAATACAGATGAAGAATTTCATGCTGTTCACACTGTGTACTGTGGTGTCATCACGTATGACATGTGGACATTTTACTTACCTTACTTACCCTTACCCTTAGAGATACAGGTCTAGATTAGAGTGTTTGAGTGATTGGAGATGTAAGCAGATAAAGAGGTAAAGTATGTCCAGGTGTCCGAATATATCATGCTGACGTAATGCGAGTCCTATGTGGACTGTGGCTCAGTAGCAGTAGCTGTAATAGCAGTCCTACCTCCTACCAATAGTTATATTACTGCCATGACCTTTCCTTGACATGCATACTGAAACACACACACTCTCTCTCTCACTCACTCACTCACTCTCTCTCTCTCTCTCTCTCTCTCCCATCCTGGCCTACTATAAGTGTGTGTCTAGCTGAAAATCCGGCTCATTAAAAATTCCATCAAAGCTAATTCTGTTCTTCTTTTTACCCCCTCTTTTTGTTTATGTATCAGCACTCCTCCGTATTGGGTGATTTACATTCTGTTCAAAGTTTTCATTAAAATGCAAAAGATTTTTTCCCCCTCCCTAACTCTCAGTCTTTCCTCTTCAATCTCTCAAATCCCCCGGCACTTGAGAATTAGCTTCACTTGCAAGGCTCTCTCTCTCTCTCTCTCTCTCTCTCTCTCTCTCTCGCTCTCATTCACCTTCTCTCCTCCTCCTTTATCCCTCTCTCTTTCTGAACACCTTTAACAGTATAACAGGGGATTCTAATAGGTGTGCTGCTTTTTTGATCTTAAGTTGTCAATCAAGCTTACAGGGTAGGAAAATAAACAAAAGCTTTAAAACTCAGTCTAAAATTTTTCATTCTTCATTGTTTATTCGATAATGCAAGAACCATTCGACCAATAATTGTGACGATTTCTCAGACACAGAAATGCAGTTTAGCCTATATTTCATTTAAGTAAAGTCTTAAGTCTTTTTTATTTCTTAGTGAAATTGGTACATAAATACACTATACAGAATTGTTAGTTATCATTATCTGCCCTGATGTTCCAGATTAATGTGTCTTACACACTTCCAGAGTATGTTTGTGCTTGTTAGTGAAGTCAAAAAAGGTGTTCGTCATTTCAACTACATATTAGAACACAGTGAAATGAAGCAGTACCTCCAGGACCATGATGCAAAACAC
The DNA here is from genome assembly GCA_037974365.1 of Hydrocynus forskahlii. Lineage (NCBI taxonomy): Eukaryota > Metazoa > Chordata > Actinopteri > Characiformes > Alestidae > Hydrocynus > Hydrocynus forskahlii. The sequence goes on along the minus strand of JBBPCX010000028.1, from coordinate 8,875,271 downwards.
ACGCACACACACACACACACACACAAAGTAATCTAAGAAATTTAAAACGCAAGAATACAGTATTGTGCCAGATACTATATTCTAGTGGCAATAATTGAATGTGCAACAATACAAAGATTTCTTAATTGTAAAGGAATTACAATCCAACTGTGCAAAAGTTGCCAGAAAATAGCAGCAACTGGATATAAAAGTTATTATGCAATACTGTATCTTCAGCCATCCTTAATTTATTCAAATCCAGACATTTTTGAATTTTTAATGTCGTTCTCCAGACTTCCTGAAGGACTTTCAAAGTTCTCTCATTTTCAGTCCAGTCCCTGAACCTGACCAGTTTCAGAAGAATGTTTTTTTTGTTAAGACACATAGTGACCTATATATGAATCATTCAAGCAGAACAAAGACCATCTAACTGAAGTCCTGAACCAGTGAAGAAACAGGAGCAGATGATTCCAGATGATCAGGCGGTGATCAGTATACTGGTGGTGCTGAATGCTGAGTGGTTGGAACTCCTTTATCTAGGCACCTTGTATCTTTAGGCACTCTGCAGCCTGTCACAGTAAAACATTTGTTCCCATTTTTTTCCAAATCTACACAATATGCCAAAGACAAGACAGTTTGACAGACATAAAATAGTATTTATGCACAAACAAGGTGATTCAAAGCAAATATGTAAAGCAATTAGTGGTGTCTCAATATTTTTGCCCAGTATTGTATCACAGTTTATAAAAAATTTACAAAATGCAAATGTTTTCGTGATGAAGAAACAGTTCAGTTCGGGAGTGTGAGTGTGTGTGTGGGAAGTGCAGATATGATTTAGAGTTTGATGGCCTCGGGGGGAAGAACCTGTTTCCCATCCTGACAGCGGAGGCCCACATGCTACGGAACCTTTTGCCAGACGGCAGGAGGGAGTGGAGGGTGTGGAAGGGGTGTGTGGGGTCGTCCACAGTGCTGTGAGTGAATTTTAAAATAATAATAACATACCCATGTAGTATTGTTGCTGGGTGGAGTTATATGTATTTTTTATTTGATATTATTTATACATTTTTATCACAGTGAGCCAAAATGCTTTCCTCACTGCTGGCAGCTTTAGTTCATGTCACCAAAACACCGGGAGCTTGAGGAGCAGAGCGAAAATGTATGCAGAATTGTAGGCTATAAAAAAAAAATTATATATATATATATATATATATATATACATATATATATATATATATATATATATATTTTTTTTTTTTTTTTCCCAGCCTTTGTATCTCCCACTCTGGGTATCTGAGCATAAAATAGTCCTAGTATATCTTCATTGCTGTGGCTTCTCTTAACATAATTAGAAATTTCCAGATGCCTTTCAAGCCTTGTCAAAATTGAATGACAATCAAACTGAAAGGGAAGGTTGAAATTTCAGAACCTTTTGTCCTTTCTTTTTAAAGTTTTCACTGCAATGATCGAAAGTTTTTTTCAACTTTTAGAAGTGTGTAAAAAAAAAACCCATCCACCTACTCACTCAGACTCATGCACACAGAGCCAGAGTCATGTGTGTGTGTGTGTGTGCTCCACCAGAGCAAATAAATTGATTGCTATGGCTTTAATTAAGTTTCCCGACACAACCGCATCAATAAGTAAGCGGCACACTGTTTCTACAGGTGTGCTCTCACTAACAGGCCACTAATGGCGACCGGTAGCGCGTTCGCTCCACTCCTCCAGAAGGCTAATCCCCACTGCAGCCTCAGGCTAGACACACACCTGGGACCTGTGGACTTTTGTCACTTTGTATCCATCACATGCAACTAGTCACATTACTCAAGCTAAACTCAGCCCTCTGAGTCTATCCCAGCCTCTGTCACACACGACAGGTGCCCAGGACACCCTGGCAATATGTCTTACAAACAGAATATACAGAAAAACAAAAAAGCACGACTGCATTCAACACAAGGTGACAGCGTTAATTGCTGAGTTGGTGATTTAGCCTTATGCTAGGCATTGCTGTTAAGAAAGCTGAATTTTTCAACCACAGAATTCCACTTTAGGCCTACAATATCCATACAGTTTTCTTGCAGTTCCCCGTTCGCAGCAAAAGGCACGTTGCATTTTTGCAGGATTTTTCCAAAAGCGACATTCAGCTGGACTTTGGGACTGTGACTTTAACACATTCATCCAACTTCAGTTCGGCTTGGCTACCAGGGGAGCGACGGAAAGATGTTTTTTTGGGTTTTTTTTGTGTGAGGCAGGCTGAAAATTGCGAGTTGGGGAATGGCCTATGTGTCCCTACAGTGCAGTTATGCTGATTCCATTTTCTTGAGCGAACCATTCTGCAGAGCCAGCTCCGTTTGAGACTCGCCTTTATCTCTCACTTAGTTTGCAGTGCTGAAAACAAAGAGCAGGTGTGTGTGTGTGTGTGTGTGTGTGAGAGAGAGAGAGAGAGAGAAAGAGAGAGAGAGTGTGCGTGTGTGTATGTGTGTGTGAATTAATGAAAAAAGAAATGGACAGCCACTCCAGTCCATAACAAGAAGCAAGGTGAGCATGCGAGAAATCTTATAAAGAGGGGCTTTGTCTCTGATGTTGGCTTCATTTGATGTTCTTTCACACGCCTTTCCTAGGAGAATGAACTCACTGAGCGTGTGTGAGGAGCAGATGTCTGTGTGCATTGATTCTGGCCTTTTTCTCTTCAGCCTGTGTGCTTACTTTTTTACAGCCAGACCACACGGCATGTCCTTTAGTTCTGATCTGACGGCGCAAGTCCTTTAGTCCAGCAGTGATTCACGCAAACTCTAATCCAAAGCCACAGGATTAAAAAGTCTCTCTTTTTAAGGCTTATTCTTCTGTGAAATTAGTGTCATTTCACTCTTACCATTTAGCGTTTATCCATATTTCCAACCATGCATTACACTTTATTTCTTCACAACTCACAGCGGTGAGATTAATAGATTAGAGGAGCGAGCGGCCCTTTCAGTGTGACAGAGCACCTCGCCACTTTTTTCACCGTGGTAATACATTTATACTGATAGGGAGAAAAATATATAATCAGAATCAGAAAACTTTATTGATCCTGGAGGAAATTGCTTATGTTATGACTGCACAGTCACACAGACACACACACAGATAAGAACAATATGAAATATAAAGTCTAAATGAATCCAATAAAAGAAATAAAAAAAGAGAAAAAACTCAATATGAAATACACTATTTTATATACACACATGCTGCGAATAAATACTACAGAAAAGTAACTTACAGTTAAGTGAATTATACTAATGACATAAATGGTGGTTATGAGAATATTATTGCATGTGGTAGAAATAAGTAGTATATAAGTAATATTGACAGTAGTGATATTTCACATGGTAAGACTATTGCACATATTGTATAATGAAATGATTTAGTACTCATTTAAAAAATTTCACATGAAACTCCTCAAGGTACGGCTATTGCACATAACAAAGAGTGTTATGTACCTGAAAAGAACATTGCACAATATTGCACATGGTAGACTATTGCACATCATTGCAAGATAATAATGCATATAGTGATACACATAACGATAGTGAGATGGACCTGGCAAGAAAAAGAAATGGCATTTATTTAGATATATAGCTACAATAGTGATACAGCTTGCTCAACCCTGCTAAAGTTAAATTAGCACTTTTATAGCAGAAAGTAGCTATCATTAACATGCTACCATAAGGTTAAAAACAGGATTACTTTAGACATGTAGCTACAAAAGTGAGAGCTTTAATATTAGGACAGCTAAAGTTAGTATTGTCACTTGTTGCTATTAAGTTAGAAAACAAGCTAGTTCATGGTTAGATACAATACTAATTTAGACATGTAGCTACAGTAGTCGTAGTTTAACATTAGGAGCTGTCTTTTGGGGATCCATCTCCTTTGGCTTTCAGTCATTTTTTCAGTTCATTTTCCATTTTTACTTCTTAAACAGTGTGCCTGCTGTAGATGGAATGTGTCTAAGTGAAGATCAGATTAATGTGATGGTCCATAACATCTTTCTCATGCAGCTTTATCTCTCCTTAATGTCCTCATCTGCATACATTGAGCACGCCCGGCCAGTCAGCTCGGTCTGCCTTGCAAGTTTTGCACTGGATGTTAAAAGAAACTCCCTACCAATGCTTTTGAGTACAGGCCTGTTGTGAGAGTGTTACTACTATTGCTGATTTAGTAGAACTTAACAATTTGCAGGTGTGTGTGTGTGTGTGTGTGTGTGCGTGCGCACGCTCTAGCATTGTTTAATTTGCACATCTCATGCCCCTTCTTTTGTTTCTCTGTTCTAACAAATGGAAATATTGTGTGCTGCAGGTGTGTGAATAAATTCATTATGATATAAACTTTAACTTTAATAATAATAAGTGATGCTTATTTTGGATAAAAACCAAAGCATCTGATTTTTTAAATACATTATTATCAGTTGTAGCTCAGTGGAAAAAAAAGTTCTGTTAAGAGAGATTTTATTCTGATTGAAGGTTATTTTCGTGCATACATTTTGCATTTCAGCAACATTAGTTAATCCCTTCATCAGAAAAGAGGGAATAAAACATCTGATGCAAATTGAATGTAACTACAATTCATTGTGTAATAGGGATTTCAAAGTCATCACACAAAATTAACAGCACAGGTTTTTTTTTTTTAAGTATTTTATGTATTTTGTACCATCAGCCATTCGCAGACATCCAGGGTGAAGCATGTCCGCTTGTGGAGTCTTTGTTGCTAAGAAAGAACCGGTTGACTGTAGCACTCTCAAATAAAATAAAGTGGCCCCTTGTAGTCACATGTAAACACACCACATTCTTTCTCTGCATTGAACCCATTCACCCAGTGAACCAGTGGGCTGCCACCAACGGGGGGGTGCCCAGGGAGCAGTGTGTGGAGATGGTACCTTGTTCAAGGGTACCTCAGTGGTGCCACTCGCAGTCCTGGAATTCAAACCCACAACCCTCTAAACGCAGGGGCAGCTCTCTAACCACCAGACCCCCAGGCTCCCCAATGGATTTTAAAAGGCTTTTAATGTGCACTAACAAAAGCCACAGCACAGTGAAAAGCTCCAGTTCTCTATGAGAGCCTTTAATGTAACTTGTGTATTTTCGCTTAATCAACAAAACATGTAATTTAACCAGGGATATCAACAATTTTCATTTGACTCTACACTCATTGGGTGGTTCATGGAGCCCCTGCTGCTCTCAGTGAAGAAAATTGCAGGCTGTGTTCACTCTGTGAAATCGTGGTTTTGCTGAGTTAATGGAAGTTAGGGTTAGAGTTCGTTTTATGTTCAGGTTCATGAAAACTGAGAGCTTGATGTACTAAGCCTTTTGCATCAGTTTCAGGTGCAAATTGGAAGCATGCCACTTTTTACCATCAGAATAGCACTGCTTAAACTCTTGGAATTAGGTGTGTGAGAAGATGCAGTGCAGTATATGCTGCCATGCTGCTGCAATTTGCATGCTGTCTGTGTTATACAGGCCCCTGCAATGTATTTTTAAAACAGCATCTCTATAAGTATGACAACCATTCCATGCCAGTGTCTGTTTAATTCCTACACAAGCACCTCATTCTGCTTTATGAGGTACTGATTAGTGATCACCTGAATCACATTTTATTTAATGAGGGAAAAACACTGCTGTAATCAACACTCTCCTCTTACAGTGTGAGGTAATTATTGCCACTTTGTTTGAGTGAACAAGGGATTTGTTTTGAATGATTCAAGTTCTGTAAACACTGCATCATTTCTCTTATTTTGATGTTTGTCATTTCCTTTAAAATTATGCTTTAATGAACAATATTTTCATTTGGAAATTAGGAGAAATATTGTCAGCATTGCTTAAAAAGTAAGGCAAAGCTGTTTAGTTCAATACTTGCACTTATAAAAGATACCACCTGAGAAACTGTACATTTTTGCAGTGGTCTCTTAGTTTTTTCCGGCACTATATTTCTGTTTTCTTTGTTCTCCTGGAGAATGCTTTAGTGAGGACAAACTTTACTTATAAACGCCTCTATCTCTTTGTCACTGATCTTTCATTTTCTGTTTTGTCTTGAGTGTACTGAGGGCTCTTTAATTTCATGGAGCCTTTTAAACTCTGCACCTCAAGTGTGTAGTTAGTCGGGGAGCAGTTTGTGTGATAAGTTTCAAGCTTAGTATATCGAATGCTAAATTTAGGTGCATTGTGGGTGCATGTTGCAGTCCCATCCTAGATACATCTATTTCTCTGTTTACACAGTGGAAACAACATTACTGAATTATTGGAACTTTCTTTTGGGTCAAGTTTGAGCATATGAGACAAATATGATTAATCATGAATAACTGCTCAATATAATTTGACCAATCATGATAATTCATCGTTTAGCATTTTAACCAATTATGGAGTAATGTACTAGCACTAAAATGTATGTGTACACCAAAACCACAGTGAAAACTTTAGACCAGTTGGATTGTAGCAGTCATCCCTGTGAGATCTGCATACATCCCTACTTCTGAGAAGTATCAATAGAAGTCTGTGCATCTTCTGCTCATGATTTAATATTAAAAAGCTGGTGTGCATGTGCATGCGCATTTGTGTGAGGGGGAGTATGAATGCGGCATGCCTGAATGTCATTGCTCCCTGTCCCCCATGGCTCGCTCTGCTGGGGAGCTGCTCTCCCAGGGTGCTGTGCGTTGCCGCTGTGGCCCACTGAGATATTGGGAAGTAAAAATAGAGATGGCAGTGAGCTGATGATATTTGCCCATCCCACCTGCCATTACTGCAGGCCGTGTTTGCTCTCCACTACCGAGCGCTGAAACACAGGGAGGATATTAAAAGAGAAGCATTTTGTAGGAAGCCTTTCTCACAGATCCCGCCGTTACCCCCCCCCCCCACCCCCTTCGCTCCCCCCACCCTCCGAGTACCATGTAAATACAGAAGAAGAGGAGGAAAGAGGCACAAGCAGAGAGAGAATGAAAAGGGGAAAAAAAGAGAGAGCCGTGGACAAAAGTAATCGGAGGTGTGGGTCAGGGAGGGACCAGGCCCAGAGAATGGAGAGAATTGCTTTGAGGAGATCAAACAATGGCTTGAGAGAGAGAGAGCGAGGTTCAAGGACTGATGGGAATTGTTACATGGACTGATGGAGCAACTGAAATGAAGGAAAGGCAAAAAATAGGAAGGAATAAGAAGTTGAGATTGAAATGGTGGTTTATAAACACACACACACACACACACACACACATACATATATATATATATATATATATATATATATGTATTCATCTCATTGATGAAAAGGTGAGAGCTTTAGTATTGACTAAATGGATTTTTGCTGGAGGAGGTTGGTTACAAAGCAAAAGGTGACTACAGTATGCATTCAGATAAATGATTAGAGGAAGAATTAAATTAGATTGTTTAACTGGATAGGAGCATTTCCAATACAGTAGTTCTCTACTATGGAATGACTGACGGGTCATACTACACCAATATTTTTTGGAGTGTGAAAGTGTGGTAAAGTGGAATACTGGTAAAATACAGGTATGAACTATTTTGGACATTTCAAAGACATACAGCAGTCGTTACACATGTATGTCTTAGTGTAATAACAGAACTCTGTTGTGCTATTATAGGTGCATTAGTCAAACCTTGATTTCCTCAACAAGTTCACTAAACAAGCCTACCAACACCCTGACCATAAATGTGTAAAGGGGGCATTTGGCCAAGGCTCTTATCTAGACCGACTTACAATCGTTAGTTACAGGGACAGTGGCCTTGGAGCAACTGAGGGTTTTGCTCATTGACACTATGGCAGAAGTGGGGGGTTTGAACCTGCAACTTTGTGGTCATCGGGTTCACAGGCAAGTGTTTTACCCACTAGGCTACTACCACCCCCTCAGCTACAAAAATGTGTGCTTTTGTAGCTGCTGGTGCACAGTACAGAACATTGGCAAATCTTTGAAACTGTAGAGAAAAAAACTCAGTTTTCAAACTACCTAAACTTAGAGTATGTTATTAATTTCACATGATATTTATTTTGTATTTGTTTGAAAGGTCACACTGTTAGGAACAGATCAAGTATAGTAATTTTGTTATTTAATCTCACCCCGCCTTGCAGACACTGCACAAATATGTGACTGACTCATCTAATTTATCGAGACCTGTGTGCTTTATCATTTTATTCACTGGGATTTTCAACTGTAATAGTCTTTCTCCTTTAATGTCACCCAAGAGCCAGGACTGATGTGGTACAAGCAGGTTTGAGAACTTAGGCAATATTTTCTCTTATTTCAGCCATACCACAAAAGCTGTTGTGTAGATCATTGCCTTAACTAGCTAGCAATGTTAAAAAAGCAGAGAAGATAACTAAGGCATGAATAGGGTCCTAATGCGTGACTACTTCATGACTACTTACTTCGTAAGCTGTGGGAAAGAGAAAACCAAGTCGTCTCTTGGCCGTGATTTCATGGGCATAAAGTTCCCAAGCCTTGCCCGCACATTTCCACACCTTAGTAAACCGTGGCTATTTTTTAATAAAGAAGTGATGCCACTCTTCGTAGCTCAGTCACACATTTATTCCTAAAAAACATGTATTACACAAAAAACTCCACTCAAATTATCCAGACAGTGTGACCTTTCACTTGCCTTTAAAATAAATATCATTTGGAATTAATAATGCACTCTTAGTGTATGTTCTGTATGTATTTTGACAAGTTTTTTGATCTATAGTTTTTGCCGAAGTTCTGTAAAGCGTATCCAGTAAGCAGAATGCATATTGAACTGGGGACGATATGTAATTCATATTTAGTATTTTTCTGTTTTCTGGAGTGGCCTGTTAATCAATTTTGTTTAATTATTTATCAGGTGCCACTTAACCTCCTCCTGCTCCCTGATACTGTACTGCGTGTGCTCCATTACTTCGAAAAAGCCTTTGATTTAATTAGCAAATTAAATCATCAAATGAGTCAACCAGTCAGGCATCTGCTGTATGGGGAAAAGTCCAGTGCCCGGTGTTCTCTGGGCTCATTCAGGCGTTAAACAGTGCTGGGTGAGCGGCGGTGTGAAAGGATGCCCTAGAGAAAGCTGAGATCCTGTCTCATGTTGGTGGGAGTGACGCGTGACTTGAGGGAGAGAGTTAATACACAGGGATTTGGCTATGACTGAATCGGGATAAAAATGGAAGTAAAACGTTTGAAAAGCCATCAATAAACATTAGTTCGGCTCTCCGAGTGCTTGAGTCTTGCCCCAGAAAAGCTCCCGGGAGACTGTACCAGTGCTTACAGTTAAAGCTCTTGGCTCGATGGACGTTGACTCTCTTTAGAAGAGGCCAGAACTGTATCTTCTGTCCAACAACAGGGTAAAAAAAAAGAAAAGATAAAAAAAAAACCCTTCATTTATTAATTCGTGTTTATTTTTGGACAAATCCTTGATGTCTTGCAGGGGCTATTAAGTTTGCAGGTGGTGTTGGACAAAGTGCAGAAAGGGCAGAGGGAGTGCGGCCCATGGTGACCGCTCTGGCCCGTGGCCATGCTTTCCTGCGGATGAAGGTCGCTGCTGGCGTCCACGGCTAAAAGCTGTTCGGCCGGTCCTGCACGCGCTAATAGAATTAGCGTGCCATCTGTTAGCGTGCGGCGTGCCAGCCCGGAACCCCTGCTAATTATGATACAATATCAAGAGCAAATGGCAGACGTCTCCTTAATATTCCCTCAGCAAATGCACCGGGGAGCCCTGAGTGGATACCAATAACAGCAGAGATATTGAGGAAGAGAGAGTGTGTGTGTGAGAGAGAAAGATACGAAAATAAAGGAGATGGGGAATGGAGGAAAGACAAATACAGGAAGAAGCACTAAAGGTGAAGAGAGCTGGGGAATGGAGGAAAGACAAATACAGAAAGAAGAAAAGTGAATGAAGAGGAAGGAGTAGGTAGATGGAAAACAGCAGATGAGGAGGAGAAGGAAAGGGAAATCAAATAAACAGAGCAAAGAAGAAGGAAAAAAAAGGATGAGAAGAAGGTGCTGCTTAGCTGCAGAGCCAATATAACACGTAGGAAACATGAGGTAGGATTAGGAATTTTCCGGGGAAGAGCATTTTTTGCCGGTTGGCTGGTGGCGGCTGCAGCCCTGCACTTCCTGAATCAAGCAGCATGTCTTGTAAGCGTATATTTCACTCAAACCCACAAATATGTTTAGTGGCTTAGTCATGTTGCCAGGCGACAGTTGCTGGGGACAGCGGGGACAGTGCTGCTGCCAGCCATGAAATCTTTTGAACACAACAGTCTGCAGTCTGGTGCTCTGACCGCCGCGCAAACGTTCTGGGGCCACCACACTTTTTCAAAGTCTCGTTTCTAGGGGGAATAAGTTCGACTTTATAACTTTCCGCACAAATGTTCTACTCTTTCTCGTTTCTTTTCTATTAGACTGCTCCAACTAAATGGCTGCTCGTACTGAGCTCATTTTCGATGTACTTTCTTCTGACCAGGTATGAATATTGAGGAAAAATTATACATCAAGACAGGTATGACTGTGTCTTCCCCAGTTAAGAAGCATACACATCAAAGCAGGGGTGTCAGAAGCATTTTTAATGTGAGGGGGACACATCGGTCTACACGTGGGGGCGGGGTTTGGGCGTGGGGTGGGGGTTGGGCATGCAGTGGGGTTTGGGCATGGGGCGGGGTTTGAGCATGGGCGTGGGCGGGGTTGCTGCGTGCATGCCAAGTCTTGTCCTTTTAGGGGGTGGGAGTGTTTGGAAACTCCTGTTGAATCTTGAAACTTGAATCTTTCGCGAAAGAATCCACTCCACTTAATCGACAGAAGAACACACTCACCTCTGGAAATCCGCTTGGGTTTGCCTCCAACTCACCGCATGCAAATGAAGTCAATCGTCAGTGCATAGACAGGCTGCTCGGATTTCCAGTGGTGTGTGTAATCTTCTATCGATTAAGTGGAGTGGATTGTTTCGTGAAAGATTCAAGATTCAACATCGCTGGGTGAACTAATTATTTATGTTAAATGTGGGGGGGTCCAAACGAGTATTTATGAAATGTGAAGGGGACATGTCCCCCTCAAAGTGAATGGCAGTGACGCCCATGCATCAAAGGGATTTGGTCTAACAAGGCTTTTTGTGGGCCAAGATGCCGAAAGACATAAGTGAAGAAGGTTGGTAGGTTTCAAATCTGTTTTCAAAAATGTGTTAAAAAAACACATGGCCAGCAGACCGCACTCTGGGAAGTCCTGATCTTTGGGTCGTTCTCAAATGTGGGTCGTTCTCAAATCAATTCTCAAAATCCAATGGCTCATTTCCTGGCTCAACGTGCACTATATGGACAAGAGTATTGCGACGCCTGACCATTACATTAACAGGGACTTTAATGACATTAATGCATTCAAATACATAGACTTTAATATGGAATTGGTCCTGCTTTACAGCTATAGCAGCTTCCACTCTTCTTGGAAAGCCTCCCAAGATTTTGGAGTTTCTCTGGGAATTTGTGCCCATTCATTCTGTAGAGCATTTATGAGGTCAGGCACTGATGTTGGACGAGAAGGCCTGGCTCGCTTAAAGCTACCGAACTCATCCAGCCATGTCTTTATGAACCTTGCTTTGTGCACTGGGGTACAGTCATGCTGGAATAGAAGAGGACCTTTCATGTGTCCACAAAGTTGGAAGCATGGTGTTGTCCAAAATGTCTTGTTCTGCTGAAGCATTAAGATTAAGCCCTTCACTGGAAGTAAGAAGGCTAAGTCCTGAAAAACAGGTGTGTCCCAATACTTTTGCTCATATATTGTGCCTGAAATAAGCCATAAAAAAACCTTAGATCTGGTGTGCATGTGTCCTAAGTAGTTGACTAAGAAACTGCTCAAGATGGTTTTACCTAGAGTTCTTGGAATACCTCTGATCTGCATATTCCTTTTTTGTCAAAGCTCTAATGCGCCTATTTTGACTCATGAGGGTCCTGTTATTTAACATGATTGAGAAACACTGCTCAACTGGAGTTTGTGATTATTATTCTCGCGCTCTGAGCTCCACTTGACCTGCTTTTCTTTCCAGTCAGCTTTAGCCACGGCTCATCTTTAAACCAGCAGGCACCATCTTGGTTTACCCAGTTTCCTCATTTGCAGAGTTTTCCTGCAGCTTGTTTTGCAAGGCTGGGGTGACCTTGGAGCAGGTATGGGCAATGAGTTTTGCAGAGCTGCTCATTAGCTGACAGTACAGTCTGTTTCATCATTGTCCGTGGATGAAAATGATTCCATAATGCTCGCTCTGTGCCGTCCTCTGTCACTCTAACGAACCGTGGGCTGTCGTATCGCTCACGCTGGCACAACAGGTGCGCAGTTGCCACCACAGCCGTGGCCGGTAATGGACAGCTCTCCGCAAGCTGTGGCTCTCAGAACTTTCTGCTCAGCAGTGAAGAACAGGGTAACACAGTTGCTGTTTTTCATCGCAATGACCTCAGACCGCTCTCAGCAGAGAGGAAAACAGCAATTTTTTATTGTTGTTTTATAAGTCTTTGAAATATAGAAGCTGAGTTTGCAGCACATATTCCACATTTAGTTTTACTCCCTTGGTCCGCTTCTTATGATTTTTGTAGGGTGGTTGTGTGGTCATAAGTATTTACATGGCTATTTCTAACCTCTTACTATCCCCGAATTGAAGTATTTTATAATTAAGCAACTATGCTGGTTTAAACTGACACAGCATCTCTGGTGTACATGATCCCTTCCAGGATTGTCCAAAAATATAGTTACTTTGAGCTATCACTCATCTACTTTTACCTGTTTTGTTGGGTTACTGTGTTTTTGCAATATTATTATCTTCTCTTAATAAAATCAGCAGCTTATTAGTTCAACAAGAACAGTATTATTCAGTAAAGCTAATAATAACAAAGATTTGATTTTAGTTCAGCAGGTCGTTGATATTCTGCCATGTTCTAAAGCAAGAATCATCTGTATTCGGTGGACAGACTCTGATAAAGGTGCCTGTGTCGGCGTTCTTGTTAACTTTGTAATCCTATTTATTGGGAAGTTTGTAGCACAATGTCATTTTTCCCCTCTGTGGTGCTGTCAGAGTGTTAAAAACTGATTTCTGACTGCAGCTACTTCATGGTTTGACTGTACTGAATCCGATTAAGGAGAGGGAAAGGTGAAAGTGTCGGCTGCAAAAAATCGGCTCCCGCTGGAACGGATCCTGAGGAAGTAGCAAGTTTCTCTTTTTCCCCCCCCCGTCTGACCATTTGAGCTGATTGGGTTATCCCCCCTCAAGGTAAAAGCTCTCTCTGACAGCATGCGAGGCCTAAGCCGTCTGTCAGATGCCTGTCCGTAATTTGTGATTACAGCACGCGTGAAGGGGGTGGCAGAGATTAATTCAATCCAGCGCTTGTATCTGATTGCCTGCATTTGCATATTAATGAGAAAAATTCTGGATTTTTTTTTTTAGCTTTCCTTGGTCCCATCCTTTCTTCAGCAGGTGGGGAAGCAGAAGACACATTTAAAAGTGAGTGTGTGGGAAAAATGTGATATTTACAGCACTTGCGTCTGGCGATTTGAGGTCAGTGTCTGCTTGCGCATGGATTTGCATAAATTTGCATGCAGAATAAGGCTAGGTGCGCGCAAGGCGCTTATAGTCGGACTCCTGTGTTCATTTACTCTCTTTTAAGTATGTGTGTGAGTTGCATGAGAGAGTGAGGAAAGACGGGACGAGATACAGAGAAAACGGCACTTTGAAGGAGGCAGCGGGGGCCTTTCTTTAGCAGTGATGGTGCGATGGGATAAGAGTAAATAAAAGCAAAGCTGAGAGGTAAACACACACAGTACACACACAGGTGACAGAATTTTCATTTCATTTCTTTCGAACGACCAGTTCACCCAATTCATTCTTGTGGCAGAGCAGGGGGTGCTGTGAAGCAGACTGACCGACCGTCTGTAAATACGGAGAAAACCAAAGACAATGTACCAGGCTACACATGCCGTGCTGTGCAAAGGTGTTTAACCCCTATTTGACCCCTATGGGGCAGCTGGTGGCCTAATGATGAGGCAGTTGCAATCAGAAGGTTGTGGGTTCAAATCCCTCCCTGGGCGCCCCTTGTTGGTGGCAGCCCCCTGCTTTCACATGGTTCACACTGTGTGCTGGGGAGTGGTGTGTTCACGTGTGACTATAAGGGGGTGCTTCACGTTACTTTAAAAGTATTCAGATTTGTCTGGATTACTTATGACACTTTGATATTTTGTGCTTCTCCACTTTATTTTGACAGATTGACCCTTACAATAAAATAATTAATAGTGTTAATGTTTTTTCGTAAGAAAATATGTAGTGATGAAAATGATGTGTGCCTGAGTATCCTGTTCTGTAGAGGCTCACATGAAAGACATCGCCCTAATGAAGATACTGTTGGCTTACAGCTGGCCTCTATCTTTGAATCATGAAAGAAATTCACCTTTTCTGGACAAAAGACCTGATCAGACTGTGAATCTGAAGGAAATTTGTGCAAATGAAGACCAAAGGAGATCATAGACATGCCGAAGATAAGAAAAGCCTACATAAATAAATATCCCAGTGAGCAAGGGGATATTTGTGGGAAGCCAAAAAGGCCAATAATCAGTTTCAAAGAGAAATATAGTTCAGAGTCTGAGGTGAGTCAGTGACATAAAGAGCTTTGCACATAACTGGCTTGTGTGCGAGGGTAACTAGAAGCCATTGCTGAAATAAATGCATCTAAGTATGAATGAAGTGCCAGAAAGAGTCAGAGTGACCCAGCTAAAAGGTGGAATAAGGTTTTATGGTTTGATGAAATGTTTGGCCAACATTCAGAAGACTGTACATGTTCAAATCTTTGATTTAGGACTGTACAACTCCAGCTTAAAAAGTTAATATTACTTTTTTTAAATTACTTTTTCCTGTGTGTAAACCAGACATTAAATGCAAAAATGTTAGTTTATTTCTACTGTAACATACAACTGTAGTTAATGACATGACTGGGATATGCCGTTTAATTTCATGTTTGCATTCCTATTATCAGCCTAAGTGCCTTCATAAGGCCATGTTCTGCACAGTTGTGTTTTTCCCAAACACTCTACACACCTGACCGAGCCCACAAGGAGCTTGTTAATTCGTTAATGAGCTGCTTCAGGTGTGTTAGACACACACGTTAATTGACAGGATTAATGTGTGTGTAGTTTTGGGTCGCCAGGACTGGAAACCCCTGCTCTGTGGGATTGGATCTGTAGGGTTTTTGGCTCCATGCCAGTCTAAAGTGGTGTCTTGCTTTTTATCACACAACACCTTCACTTTCTTTCATCTCTCAGTCTCGGGTTTCTCTCTTTCCCCCTTTCTTTCTGTCTGTCCATTTCTCTCTTTCTCTCTCTTCATTCTACCTCTCTCTCTCCCTCTCTCACTTTCTCTCGTCTCTCCCTCTCTTCTCTCTCTTTCTCCCTCCTTCCCCTCCTCCCCATTTCTCATTGCTTACAGACCTCTATGTGGTTTGAACTGTTCCCCAGCTGTTTAAGGGCGGCTCTAATTTGAAAACACACCCTGCGTCATCCCATTTTTTCAATAGTTTCCTCCCCCTTGCTGCAGATGTTGTCTGTTTTTTGTGTGTGTGTGTGTGTGTGTGTGTGTGTGTGTGTGTGTGTGTGTGTGTGTGTGTGATGTTAGATGACCACAGAGCGGTGTGTGTGATGGGAGCCACTATGTTGTGGCCACACTTGGATGCTGCCCTGCTTTATGAGTGCCAGTGCAGGGCCGTTAAGCAACCGTGCTCCTTTGTAAAGGTTGTCTGCTTCTTAAATGCTGTCAATGTTATTGATATCTCTCTCTCTCTCTCTCTCTCTCTGTCTCTCTCAAACACACACACACACACACACACACACGCACACAAGCACACACTCGTTCCAAGGCCCGATATGCTGGACGGCTCCTGATTCAATTCAATTCTGCAGCATGAGCTGTTTATCAGTGAACAAGAGAGAGGGGAGTGTTTAGGGGGGTGGAGAAGAGAAGGAGGGGCTGCAGGGTGAGATTATAAAGCAAATTAATGTCTTTTTAGTGTTAAACACACACACACACGCATATACACACAATGAGTGAGGCAACAGAGCCATTGGTTGTAAACTGGCCTCGTAGCGTGAGTGGGAACACAAATCACCATGGCAATAAAGGAGGCCTGAACGCCCGTCCTGAAAAGCAAAAACTGTCAATCATCACGACAGGGCGGGGAATAAGAGCGGCTCCAAATCCGCCTCCTGCAAAGTGTGGCACTTTAACTGCAGGTACAACCTTCAGAGTGCTGAGAGCAGCAGTGCATCACTATGCTGCTCCACGGTCTGGCCACTCTAATGAGCTCCAGCAGCTCACTACTTACACCTATTCCCTATGTCATGTTTTATCACCCCTGTTTTCGTCTTGTTTTTATGCCTTATCATCATTCACGCCAGTATATATTTCATCAACATTACTTTGACAGCTCTATTTGGTTTGGATAAGGCAATGTGGCTTTTCCTAGAAGATATTAAAGGGCCTGTACTATGAAAACATAGATTTTGACACCGCGTTTGATGTGATTAACTAACGTTGTCAAATTTTCAAAATGGATAGATCACCTCCCAGTTCACACATGGAAAATTAGCTGCAAAAATGTTCCATTTTGAACTCAGTGTGGTTATGACATCACAATACATCATAAGAGCAAATTGTGCTTTTTTTTTTTTTAATTAAACAATTTGAGATATTATAAAGACAGAGGTATGGATCACTCCCCAGTCGATTCAGTCTGTTTATATGCAAGCTTAGCTGCAAAAACAGCTAATTTTGGATTCATCATGCTTGTTGTTATTGAAGCAGAAGATATGGAAGGTAAACACATGCTGTTCCTGTCTATTGGGAAGCAAATCTATTACTACAGTCTTGCAAAGACATCCAGCATATTTAAGTCTGAACTTTACAGTTACATTGCAGCCCAGACTGCTTTCAGGCACAATACGTAATGGCCAGTCACGACAGAGCTAATTTACATTTACAGAGGGGGCCGAAAGCCTGAGACCACTAGTGAAAATGCTTCTCTTTTGAGTGAAATGAGTGAAAATGACCATTTCTGAATGTATCACTGTTTGACAGCATGGGCTCCAGCTGGCATCGACTCCACAGGTTTGTACATCATCTGATATTCATGTTATTTAATGAGGTTCCAAAATCTCAGTAATTCCAGTGTAATTTTACATTATTCCACAGAGTCTCATATGATGTTCCTGAATGTTTGGATTTTTCTGCCCCCATACATGCTTGAGGAAAGTCCATGACCTTCTGTGCTCCCTGATCTTCCTTTGCCAAAGCTTTGAGGTGTATTTTGGATAATTATCCTGTTGCACTATGTTTTTGCTTTAAGAAAACTGTCTCAAATTTCCATTTCCCGTCAACTAACAGGCTGACAGTAAAATCCCCTGTTGATCCCTCCTCTCTCTGTCTCTACGTGTCTATCCATATCTGACATGCTCCTCAAAAAAAACAGAACAAAACCCAAGGAAAACCCACCGCAGACAAGTAAATGGGCACGGACAGCTGCTGTTAGTGAGCTAAGCGCATCTCCTGCTCCTCTCCGAGCCGTTTGGAAAGATGTATTGATCGCCCTCCTCTGACTCCCTCCGTATCCCCACTCATTCATCCTTTGATAAATGAATTGCTTTTTTTTTATATACATCTACTCCTGATTCTCTGCACATTCAACGATCCAACAATAGCAACTCATCCTCTGGTCAAAGTCACCCTCACTAAGCTCATTTGGTTGAAGTTTTTATGGAGGTTCTTTCTCTACTAAGTCCTATAGAG
This sequence comes from Hydrocynus forskahlii, assembly GCA_037974365.1. NCBI lineage: Eukaryota > Metazoa > Chordata > Actinopteri > Characiformes > Alestidae > Hydrocynus > Hydrocynus forskahlii. Next base: position 8,857,503 of record JBBPCX010000028.1, on the reverse strand, counting down.
GTGTAAGGTTGTGAGATCCCATTTTTTAACAGGTGAGTTTAGTGGGCTTATTTTTACAGATATCACAATTTAACAATCATTTATATTGGTGTTTTTAAATGTGAAAACGTTCCTACAAAATACAAAATCTTCAAACATAAGACACAATAGACAAATATGGAGCAGAAAATCGGTTTGGTGGTTTACAGTAAATGGATGATTTCTATTTGAGTGGGTCATGGGATCAGAATTTATTACTATGATAAACATGCTGACAACACACTTGCATGCTTTTCTGAGCATATTGTGGATATCAGTCTGTTCTTTATAAAGTGAAGACTGTGCCATTATTCCTGTCTAATTGTAAAAAGCTCAGATTAAGTTGAATAAAAAGTTATTAAATATAAAAAGTGGCACTTCAGTGTTTAAACGATTATTTTTACAAAAACGTCGTGTTTTTGTGGTACAAATTATCACTCACCCGTAATCCACACCTAAAAATTAAATGATGACTGTGAAGTGAATTGTGTATTGAATACTGACTCATGTTTATAGACTACATAAAAAATGGATAGACTGTATTTATTTTGAATGTAACTTGGCAGAAGCCCCATAGTGTAATATAAAGGAATTCCCTGGCTATACATCATGGCCCTCTGGTCTTTGATAAGCATGATTTAAGGGTGCAGATTGCACAGTTAGCAACATTAGACTTGTAACTCTGGTGCAAAACTAAAATTCAGGTGCCAAACATTCCTTAACAGACTGAGGTAAGGTACAAGGAAAACTGTAAATGGGATTTTTCTCCATGTTGTCATTTTGGATTCACCTGGATTCATGGGATTCAGGCTCAGCTCTTCCATGTTACACTTATTTTTTTGCCCCATTTAAATGAATAGTTAGTTCAAGAGGTCTTCAATAGAACCTTGGACTGTTTCTTTTTCAAATTCCACACCTTTTGGTGTTCTATAATATTGCAGAGGCTGTATTCAGCAGGTATGGAATCTCTGAGAGATGTGTCTCTAAGTCCTTTGAGGCACGAAGCCAGCCACAGCTGAGGTAAGTGGACCCACAGCCCTGCATTCTATCACTTTCACAATTCTGCATCATAAACCACCATATTTTGAAGTAGGAGCCAAAAATGAGGAACATTCAAAAAGTTTCCTCATTTTCATATTTTCACTGGAAACGATGAAGGCTGTAAGAGTAATATTCTTTATTGTCGTCACAACCATATACAAGCATACAGAAAGACAAAATGGCGAAGCTCAGGTTCCACAGTGTAACAAAACAAAACAGTTCAAATAAGTTTAAAATAAGGTAAGGGGGAGATTTAACCTGTCCTGAGTGTGTGGACGGCTCACTGTGCATTGTATATAAATATAAGCAAAACAAAATGTGCAATGGTTGAAGAAATATGCAAAAAGTGTAGCCAGTATAAACAGTGTAACAGTATAAAACGGTATGCGACAAGTGAAACATCTTGCTTGATCTTCTACTCCTCACAGAAGTAATATGTTAAAGGGCCCATATCCTAAATAATTCCAGGATTTTCATTTTCCTCTCCATTTATGAAAATTGTTTGGACTTATGCACCAAAAATGGCCATAATATATATTTTTTTAATTTCCCAACCACTCTTTATCTACTGTTTTTGCTATGCTTGACGTTTGTTCTGATTGGCTCATCTGCAATGTTCTTCACTCCAAGCTGAAAACTCCTTTACAACTTCAGAATTTATAGATAAACTGCAAATTTTAATCATGAGTAATTGCATGGTTTTCTGCAATTAATCTTGATTAATCACATTGTTATACTCTAAATTAAATAATTAATTAAAAATAGCATTAACTTTTGGTTTGTAAACACTTTAAACTAATAAAGGGCTTTTTAACCGCAGTGTTCCCTGTAGCACAGTTACACAGTTACAGTTCAAATATTAATGTTTTATCTAGTCTGTTATAGGAAAAAAATTGGACCCTCAGAGTCCAGAGCATTATAGCAGCTGCAAAGGAGGACCAACTCCATATCAGAGTCTATGTATCTGAATGCAGTATCATTTAAGTCTCGTTATAATATAATATGGACAAAAGTAATGGGGCGCCTGACACCTGCGAACACCAGCTGAGATGTAGAGCTCGATGCTGCGCACACCCACAATCCCAAAAAGCAACAAATTTCAAAATAAAAGGATTATTTTATAAAATTGTCTGTATTAACTAAATGATGTGTTAATATGATAATACGTTAATGTGTCCATGATATATATATATATATACAAATATATACACACTACCAGTCAAAAGTTTTAGAACACCCCAGTGTTTCAAGCTTTTTTTAAAAAAAATTGAAATTCAAACAGTTCAAGTCCAATAAATAGCATGAAATGGTACAAAGGACAGTGCTGAACTGCGAGAGGTTTAAAAACAGTAAGGTTACCCAGAAGTGGGAAATAATTCTGTAGCGCCATGCAGTACCTCTGGTATTTGCCCATTTGGTCGGGTTCGTCTTACAGCAAGATAGTGACCCAAAACATAAGTCCAAGCTCTGCCAGAACTACCTTAGAAAAAACAAGATGGTAAGCTGGAAAACATGGAGTGGCCAGAAGTCTCCAGACTTAAATCCCATCTAGCCGCTTTAGAACTTCTGCAACATAGCTGGGAAGAACTTTCTGCTGAATGAACAATGAGACATTGAACCGCTTGAATTTCAGTACAAAAAAACAGAAAAATTGCGGTGTTCTAAAATTTTGTCCGGTTGTGTGTGTGT
>JBBPCX010000028.1:8808599-8836099 GCA_037974365.1 Hydrocynus forskahlii | reverse complement strand
GGGCGACAGTGCTATGGAGATTAGAGTTTGCTCTCATTTAAAGCTCTGAATTCAATATTTGAGGGTCTTGCTAATTAGCAAATGAATTATCAGGTAAGTTTAATTAGGCAGAGCCATATATATATATATATATATTTATATAACACTTCATTTGGTACACATTGCTGTGTCTGATCCACTCTGAAGCACACACGCACACACACACATGCGCGCACACACACAAATATACCATTACCATGTCACTGCCACTGTTCTGCTAAAAATAATCAACCACCCAACTAATACTTGGTGGTCCTACAGGGGTTTGAACCATTGATGAATAGGGGCTGACAAATGATGCAGAGAAACAGATGGACAGTCTGTAATTGTAAATTACAAAGTGCACCTACATGATAAGTGGGTCTGATAAAATGAGTGTAGCTAGAAAGTGGGGGTACCTAATGAAGTGATGCATTGGTGTGTATATATTTAGATTAGCATCAGATGGTGCACTGCTGAAGTCACTGATCCAGTGGCACATACTGCCCAGAAAGAAATGGCCATCCCCATAGACACGCACTGATTTCCACAGATTTTTGAGGTTGTTTACTTTCAGAAAGCATCAGAATGAAATTGGTTTTGTTTTATGCACAGTACATAATTTGTAATATAGAGCATTTGTTTTTTGAAACTTCTTTATTTGATTCTGGTGTTACAGCAGTGCTAGTTTTCATTAGCCTCTGTTTGGGAATCTCTGTATGTTAACATGAAGCAAAAAGGGGGCAGAAGCTGAAGTTTTGTTTTTCTTAATATCTCTCTCCTTCTCCTTCTCCTTCTCCCTCTCCCTCTCCCTCTCTCTCTTCCTCTCCCTTTCTCTCTCTCTCTCTCTCTCTCTCTCTCCCTCTCTCTCCCTCTCGCTTTCTCTCATATATTCTTGGGGAGACATTAGACACACTCTATTGGGCTACTGTGGATGTTATTTCCAATCACCAAATTCTCTGAGGTCTCACACTGCCTCTGTGTAAGATAATAAAAAGAGAGAATGAGAGAGAGACAGAGTAAATGTTTGTGTGCGTGTGTGTGTGTTTGTGCATGTTTTGACAGAAGAAAGAAGGCTGGAATGTAAGGAGCTCCGCCTCCCGTGGTGTGTGTGTGTGTGTGTGTGTGTGTGTGTGTGTGTGTGCGCGAGCAAGTTTGTGTTTTTGGACTCAACACAGGTTGGCATATGAGGAGCTGTGCTTTGCCTGAGAGTGTGTATGTGTGTGTGTGTGAGTGTGTGTGTGTGTGTGTGTGTAAGTGAGCTGATGAAGGCTGTTTGGCATGAGGGGGGCTGAGCTTGCCGTGGTGTCTAAATGAGAGAGGACATCACTCATTTCCAACCTTAAATTGCCTTGATCTCATCTGTGACCTTCTGTAAACAGCCTTACTCACACAACCACCTGATCTCTCTCTCTCTCTCTCTCTCTCTCTCCCTCCCTCACTCTCTATCTCTCCCTCACTCTCTCTCTCTCTCCCCCACCCTTTCATTCTGTCTCCCCATCTCTCTCTCCTATCTTTCTCTCTCGCCTTTCCACGTTTCTCTCACTCTACTCCATCTCTCTCTCTCTCTCGCACACACTTTCACTCTCTTCTCCATCTCTCTCTCTCTCTCTCTCTCTCACACACACACACACCCACATACACTATCTCCTTCTCCCTGTCTACTTCATCTTTCTCCCTCTCTCTCTCCCTCTCTCTCTCTCCCCCACCCTTTCATTCTGTCTCCCCATCTCTCTCTCTCTCCTATCTTTCTCTCTCTCCTTTCCACATTTCTCTCACTCTACTCCAGGTCTCTCCTCTCTCGCTCTCGCTCTCACTCACACACACTGTCTATCTCCTCTCTGACACACACACACTGTCTGTCTCCTCTCTGCTACTTCATCTGTCTCTCCTCTTTCTCTCTCTCTCTCTCTCTCTCTCTCTCTCTCACGCACACACACATACATACACACACTTTATGTGGAGGCAGCCTAAGGCAGTCAGATTCCTCATGGTCATCCAGAGAACTTCTCTTAGGTTTCAGTCTCCATTGAGGAAAATGCTGTCAGGGTAAAAGGGGCTTCTTTGCTATGATCATTTATTCCTTGCTAAGAGTAAACTCAGCTCACCTGAGTCTCTCTCCCTCTCACCTTGTCCTGTTTGCCTCTCTGTCTCTCTGACCAGTTCACTCTAACCATCTCTCTCTCTCTGACCATATCTCTCTCTCTCTCTCTCTCCCTCCGACCATCTCTCTCTCTCTCTCTCTCTATCTCTCTCTCTGACCATCTCTCTCTCTCTCTCTGACCAGCTCTCTTTTTCTCTCTGACCATCTCTCTCTCTCTGACCATCTCTCTCTCTCTCTCTTTCTGACGTCTCTCTCTCTCTGACCATCTCTCTCTCTCTCTTTGACCACCTCTCTCTCTCTCTCACACACACACACACACACACACACACACACACACACACACACACACACACACACACACACACATACACACAGTGCCTAAAGCAGTGTTTCACAGTTTCACATTCTCAATCCTCTGGAACCCACATTGTACATGTCAGTCTCATTTGTAATAAATGATTAACCTCATGAACTGATTTCCTTGAGAAAAGTATTGGGACGCACCTTTTTTCAGCATTTGGGCTAGGCCCCTTACTTCCAGTGAAGCTCAATCTTAATGCTTCATTTGGACATTTTGGACAATGTCATGCTTCCAACTTTATGGACACAGTTTAGAGAAGAAACTTTTCTATTCCAGCATGACTGGAAGTTGCGAGCCAGGCCTTCTCGTCCAACATCAGTGCCTGACCTCAATCATGCTCTACAGAAAAGAAACTAGGAAGAGTGAGTAAATGTTCACAATTATCCCACAGCCAGTGAAGGAGAGCTGTCAGATATACATGTGATGTACATTGCCAGTGTTCACTGGACCAGTGGATTCAAGAAGGAAGTCAACATGTCATTCACTGACTACAGCAAAGCCTTTGATTGTGTGGACCATGTGAGATTATGGAATCCCCTCAGGAAAGTGGGCATACTGGAGCATCTCACTGCTCTAATGAGGAACTGTTACACTGATCAGCAGAGTCATGGCAGAAAATGGACCAACTGACTGCTTCCACATCATCAAGGCTGCATAATATCACCAACATCAAATAGGAGAAGGAAAATGATTGAGGATTCAAGATTGGTGAAAGAAACATTAATGACCTTCAGTATCAGGCTGATATGTCTCACAAAGCAGAAAGTCAAAAAGATCTGAAGGCCTTTATAAGATGTGTCACATTTATGCATTTGGTAGATGCTCTATATTTTTCTCTAGCAAAATCCGCCCCTCCAGTCTCCGTCTTCTCTCTGTCTCTCTCTCTCAGCACGCTGCCACCCCCATATGAAGGTCAGTTGGGCCGGTGGGACAGCTCAGCTCGTACAACTTTATGACTTTTTAATGGGACAGCAATCATTCCAGCCCGCTGCAATCACAGCCAATTAGCAGCTCCCACTCGTTAACACCACTCCCAACACTGTGCTAATTGGAGGTTAATTGGGTTTGATTGGATTTTTTTTTTTAAATATTCTACACTATTACAGTGTTATGAAAGATGAGTCTAATCTTTAACACGCCGTAATTCAGTTTGGAGTGAGGAAAGTGGGCTAGCTCTGTTAAATGAAAATTGAAAAGGTTGATGCATGTCTTCAAATGAGTCTGGTTAGGAAAACATTAAAAATAAAAATGTGCTCCCTCATTCGCTTGCTTACCCACAAAATACAGAGTCTGTTTAGGCTTGGGGAAATCCAGCGGGTGACTCTTTGGTTGGGGTGAAATTGAAAATGGGCAGATTCCAGCTTGTACATGAATTACGTGTAAATTTGCAGAAAGTAAATGTTATTATAGAGCCATACCTTCTTTCATTTTTCATCAACAGCATGAATGAATGAATATGAGCCAGTCACGCCAAGTCTGAATCAATCTGATGACGGATCCCTGTCACTGCAATTTCCACCAATGTGAAGTCTACCCATTTACCCCCCAGGTATTTAAAAAAGGTACATTTGGAAATAATACTATATTATGTTGGGTGACAGAACCCTATCCTTGCAGACTACTATCAAGTCAGTAGCACCTTTATTTTACAATGCAGTATTATGACGTAAATATGAAGCAATAATACATAACTCACATGTTGGATTTTAAAGACCATAGTAAATTGCATAAAAAAAACAAACACATTTGTAAGTACTCAGAATTTAATCGGCAATAATATAGAAGCTTTTATATTTTACAGGTTGAATATTCAAGTACAGTATTAATTAGATATATTTATTGCACTGCTGTGCACACCTGCAGAGTGTGATGTGAATTACATGGATGTTTGTAAGATTTAATTAGCCCACACCCCCCCCCCCCCCACGCTGCAAGGCAGTAAAAACAAATACTTGGGGGCAAGGTTATTAAAACAATATTAGAAACCAATTTTAGTAGTAAACACTAAAATACACTATATGGACAAAAGTATTGGGACCATTACGCCAACAATGACACTGCATTCAGATACATAGACTTTAATATGGAGTTGGTCCCCCTTTAGCTATAACAGCTTCTACTCTTCTTAAAAGGCTTTCCACAAGATTTTGGAGTTTCTGTGGGGATTTGTGCCCATTCATTCTGTAGAGCACGTATGAGGTCAGACACCGATGTTGAGCAAGGAGCTCTGGCTCACAATCTCCGTTCCAGTTCATCCCAAAGGTGTTGGATGGGGTTGAGGTCAGAGCTCAATGCGGGTCAGTCAAGTCCTTCCACACCGAACTCATCCAATTGTCTTTATGGACCTTGCTGGAAGGGGGACCTTCTCCAAACTGTGTCCACAAAGTTGGAAGCATGGTGTGGTCTTGGTATGCCGAATACTTGTGTCCAAATAGTGTATGTTTGTCTTTCTGTATCAGAGAGATATGTTCAACATAGTTTTGAACACCTCCGCAGCAGAGTTTGCCACTATGTACACATTGATTCAATGTGTATGTTCTTGAACAAAAAGGATCAGAGGCCACTGATGTAAGATAAACTTAAGCTTCTAAGAACAAAGAGTTGGGCTTTCAGCTGTTGAAACATCCTTTTACTTTAAAGACTTTAAATACACTCGATTAAAGCATTTAGTAGTTGAATTTTATTTTTATAGCATATATATAAGCAGAATAAAATAATCATTTAAAACAAATACAATTTAGCAGCTTCATCTCCATGCCCTTCAGAGTAAATTTGAACTGATTCCAAACAAGATTTGTAAGTTTTAAAGTGCTTTGCAAATTATTCCAGTCAGATGGAGCACAATACTGGAACGCCTTTTTTCCACTCTTTGTGCGAACACGGGACATTCAGAATATAAAAGTCCTGCGAACGTAAACCATAAGGTCCATCTGACTTCTGCTAAAGATATGAACAGAGATAGGGTGGAAGCCGGCCTAGAGGACTTTGATATACAAATCTATACCAGTGCATTTTCCGTCGCATATCCAACAAGGACCATCCAACCCTAGAATATAAAATCTGTGAATGGAACGGCCTTTTTTAAGCTATATTTCATGCAGCAAAAGAAGGGTATAAAGGACATGTTTTTGGACAAACAAAACATGTGTGATAAAGGATAAAAGGTATTTTGGTACATCAGTAGCTCACTGAGTGATGCTGTATACTAATAAAAGTCAGTAATTAACGATATGTCAGTAATTAACTGTGTATGATATTACATACTCATTCAATGTCAACACTATTTGTAAGTTGGGAAAATGAGAATTAGCCAGCTAGTACCTGCTGACTGATCTACTTTAGGTGACTTGTGTAGAGTGTTGATTGAACACTCACTCTGGCTAATTGTTAAATTGTTAGCCAACTGGTTGATGACTACTTCTAACACGGACCACCCCGCACCCCAGCCCATTCCTCCACCTCCCAGTGTTAACACCTTGTTTTCAAATGTATTAGGTACTTTCAAATCCAACATGCAAAGTCTGTACCACACGTTACTTACTACATAATTACTTATTAAAAAACAGGAATCTGCTGTACACTATATGGACAAAAGTATTGGGACACCTGACCATTACATGAATAGTGACTTTAATGACATTATATTCCAATCCATAGACTTTAATGTGGAGTTGGTCCCCCTTTGCAGCTCTAACAGCTTTCCACAAGTGTTTCTGTGGGAATTTGTGTCCATTCATTTTGTAGAGCATTTATGAGGTCAGGCACTGATGATGGAAGAGAAGGCCTGCCTCACAATGTCCAGAATGTCTTGGTATGCTGAAGCATTAAGATTGCAGTTCACAGATTGCACTGATGATGGAAGAGAAGTAACGGGCCCAAACCTTGATAAACAGGTGTGTCCTGATACCTTTGTCCATATAGTGTATCTGTTTTAATACACCAAATATAAAAAACACTATTTTTGCTGTAATTTTGGGTAAATCACTTGTGATTCAAAGCCTCATTTTTCCCATAATGCCACACACACACACACACACACACACACACACACACACACACAGTAACGAATGCCAGCTTGCCTTTAAGTGGTGCATCTGTTGCAAATGGAGACATAACGACAGATGACTAAAGCAGATGAGAATCATAAATGTCACTCCATAAATGCCGGTGAATAGACTAAAGCTATGGCCAAGGTCTGAGACCTCTGATTGGCTGAGCTGATATTACCTAGAGGTCAAAGGTCAAGTATTTCACTGCATGGAATTTAATCTATGCTAATACTCACATTTAGAAGCAAAGCCAGAGATGTGAAGTAGATGTGGGTGATTGATTAGTGGGCGTTGGGCTGGATGGGTAAAGGGGCAGTTTAAGGGGAGGAAGGGAAGGAATCATGGATGGTGACATGGGTGACAAGAGAATGCTCATCTTTTTGCTAGACTATTTAACTGTAATGACATAGTTACACAATTGTATGAAAGAATTATTTGATTGACATTCGGTATTGACATGTCAGAGTCAGCACTTATGACTTTTTCTGTTGGTGTCAAACAGCGACAGAAACATTTTTCCCCGCAAAACACGTGTGCGCACGCAACAGGAACATTTATTCAAATTCAAATCTTCAAATATTTCCTCTTCTCCTTAAAAGTCACTCAATGAAAAGAATTCCTCGCCTTGTTTTAAATGAGCTAGGCATGAGGAATCATGAATGTAAAACCTAAATATTGTAACGTGCTTTTATTATCACCGCTAATAACTGTGACAGAGGGTAAAGGACTGTATTTCCATTAGTGTGCGTTATTTAATGGCTGTGTGCATATGTCAGTGATAGGGCTGGATTAGGCCCGTTGCTGTGGTGATGAGGGAAGATTAGAGAAGGTGAGAGATTAATATCCTGCAGTGACGGCTGCATCTCAAATTAATTTCCTCTTTACGAGCATTTAAAAATTGCACGCATGCCCAGTGGACTGCGATCATGTAGAAGCACCCCATAATTACTTGCTATTATATTACACTTCCCAGAGCTCGCTACTGACATTCAGGCTGTATCCCAATGAGCAAGCCCCTGATCCTATATCATAGAGCTAACCACTGTCATTTTGTGCTAAATGCCACACAGGTAACGACTGATAAAGCAGAATACTGACATTTAATACTGTAACATACAATGAACCACTGACTTGGCGACAGACATGTTATACACTATCTAACACACAGGTAACGGCAGATCGCCTAGTGGTTAGGGTGTTCGCCCAGCAATCAAGAAGTCGTGGGTTAGATTCCCAAGACTGCTAAGCACCTCTGAGGTACCCTTGTGCAAGGTACCGTACCCACACACTGCTCCCCAGGCGCTGTGTTCCTGGCTATCCACTGAATACTGACATTTAAACCTGGCTGTCCACTGAATACTGACATTTAATGCTGTAACACAATGAACTACTACTGACTTAGCTACATACAGTTAAGTACTGACAGTTAAATACTACATTTAATACTTCAACACACAGTTAACTGACAGCTTAATACTGACATTTGATATGCTGACATAGCTGAATACAGGCATTTAATACTATATACCAGGCAACTACTGACAGCTAAACACTGACATTCAATCCTGTATCCTATTTTACTACTGATATAGCTGAAAACTGACATTTTAGTACAATATCACGCTTAGACACTATGTTTAACTACTGACATTGTTAAATACTGACATTTAACACTATATAATATGGTTATATAACTACAGACATAGTTACACTGATGTTTACTATCACATGTGGTTACATGTTTTAATCTTGTGCAAGTAATGTTTTAAACATTACAGGATATTTCATGAGCTGAAACACATCAGGGCTCACGGACCAGTTTTGTTTAACCCGAACAAATACAACATTTACATTCTGCATATTTTCAGCAACTGTGTTTTAGATTGAGTGTTGTTTGATGTGGGTAGAGGGATTATTTGCATTGAGCAGCCTTCTTCTATATTAGCATTTCTATAGTACGACCAACATTGCAATGATGATTAGCAAATGATATGTTGAGCAGTAATGATATGTTGGAGAAAACTTGAGTTATGAATGTGTGTGTTTGGACGTGTTATGTGGTCCCTTTGTCCCCTCTGTTATGTAGTCCCTCTGTACTTTCAGGAGTTTTGATTTGATGAGGTTACATTTCCACTGCTTCGACCATTCGCACCCTGTTGTGACATTATCTTTCCATCTGAAATATTACTCTGATGAAGCACATGACATTTTCACATCTCTCTCTAGTTGCTGTCTGCTTGAATATAGCAAATGTCTGTATGTGTGAGAGTGTGTGTGCGTGTGTGTGGGAGCCTATGACATTGCTGCGGGCCTTGTTTTGAAAGCTCAAGAATGAAAAGTGCTGTTTTATCACAGACACATTTTGATAACGAGGTTTGCATGGATTCAGTTTGGCTTTTTTTTTTCTAACCACTTTATATTTACTTTTCATTCTTGCCCCAAATAAGTGATCTGTTGCCTGTTGCGCTGGCAGTAAGCTTCTCAGCTTGTATAGCCTCAGATGCTCTGTCCATTAATGTGCACACAGACTTTCTGTGATGGAATTTTGCCCATTACACTCTCACTGGCAATGCTGTGTCACACTGAATGTACTTGAATCAAACATAAATACGGTGCCCACACAGTGTATACATCTGTATCTGTCTATCTATGTCTGTCTGTCTGTCTGTCTGTCTATCTATCTATATATATTGACTTTAATATGGGGTTGGTCACCACCCCCCTTTGCAGCTATAACAGCTTCCACTCTTCTTGGAAGGCTTTTGGAGAGTTTCTGTGGGAATTTGCCCATTCATTCTGTAGAGCAGAGGTCCCCAACCACTGGGCCGTGGACCGGTACCAGTCCGTGAGTCATTTGGTACCAGGCCGCACAGAAAAACAGAATAAAAATATTATATTGATTATCAGAGTCTGAAGGATTTTTTCTTTTGGAAAAAAAACACTTGTCTGTCACGTGACATGGAACATCAAAAAGCTAGCAAAAAAACAAACGCACTTTGTCTTTAGTTGTATCTATACCGGTCCGTGAAAATATTGTTTTACATTAAACTGGTCAGCGGCGCAAAAAAGGTTGGGGGCCACAGACTTAGAGCATTTATGAGGTCAGGCACTGATGGTGGATGGGAAGGCCTGGTTTCTGTTCATCCCAAAGGTGTTGTATTTGGTTGAGGCCAGGGCTCCCTGCCAGCCAGTCAAGTTCTTCCACACCCAACCAATGTTTCTATGCACTGGGGCACAGTCATGCTGGAATAGAAAAGGGCCTGTTCCCCAATCTGTGTCCACAAAGTTGGAAGCATTTCATTGTCCAAAATGTCTTGGTGTGTTTTGTCTTCATATGCTGAAGCATTAGTATTACCCTTTAGTAGGAGATGGTGGCTTGGTCTTATGAATCATATTTGCTTTTCTATCATGTGAACGGCTGTGTGTGTGTGTGTGTGTGTGGTTTACTTAGGGATCAACTATGGGAAGAAGGCAAGCGGGCATAGGCAGTGTGATGCTTTGGACAATGTTCTGCTGGGAGACCTTGGATCCAGGCACTCGTGTGGATGTTACTCTGACATGTACCGCCTACCTAAACACTGCTGCAGATCAAGGATACCCCTTCATGGCAATGTTATAGCATTGTAAAACGAATGTTTACATTTTTTCCAGGTTTCTGCTTTGTCTGTGTTGTAGAAGGACAGACTGTCTAGAAAGTGACAACAGACTCCAAACATGCTAAACATCACTGTATTGAATGAAGTCAGACTTAAACATTAATATATTGAACTGGAGAATCGACTCTTTGTGGGATCATATCACAGACGGATGGCCTGTGCGACTAGTCTTTGTGAGACTAACCTCTTCTTGACTGACAGTAGAAGCAGGAGATGCTTGACTGTCAGGAACATGGCTTGGCGGTGAAGAAGAAATGGATTCATCTCACCTTCATCCCTCGCCCCATCCCAGTGGGTACATAGCCACTTTCAGACGGCACGCAGCACAGCTGTGGTTCAAACAGGAATCCCTGTGGTGTGGCCTGAGTGCTTTTACCAGGTGAGATGCTGGCTGGGTCTTTCTCACTTCTCTGCCTGTTCTGCTGCCAGCATGTTCCCCTCACACACATGCGTGCACACACGCACAATCACACACACACACACACACACACACACACACACGCACACACGCACACACTGTCTGCTTAAAGTTGTACAAAGCCAGGCTTTCTTTTTAATCACAGAGCCAGCCTGAGTTCAAGTGCTTCAAACACAAAGAGCAGCACATGTGGGCTTGTGTGTGTGTTTGTGTGTCTGTGTGTGAGTGTTTGTATGTGTGTATGTGTGTTTGTGTTTGTGCTTGTGTGTGTAAGGCCCTGTGGAGTTTGGGAGGGATGTAAAGGTCAATAGAAATGAGGTTGTCCTCTCTGTTGGTCCATTTTTCTCTCGTTTGTAGTAATTTTCTGATCCCTGTGCCTCTGCCCTAAAACCTTGTTGTGGGGGTCATCTTTTCGCTTACAGATTTAATTAAAGGATTGTTAATTATTTACACAACCCTTAGGGAACTCTCTCTCTCTCTCTCTCTCTCTCTCTCTCCTCTCTCTCTCTCTCTCTCCTTCTCTCTCTCTCTCTCTCCTTCTCTCTCTGTCTCTCTCTTGCTCTCTCTCTCCCTCCCTGTTTCAGCAGGAGAGTGTAAAAGCATTAAAGCATGTTCTCAAAAATAAAGTCTTTGTTTTATGCTTTAATTTTTCTAGTTTATTAATCCTAAAGGAAACTGCAAATTTCGTAAAAATGATTCAACAAAAATTATTATGGAAAAACAACCAGGAAAACCATTTAAAAAGACAGGTGTGTTTTTACCAGCCAAAACTGAAATAAACATACAATAAACTCTAGCATTTTTTGTTGTGATAAGTCGTTTATTTAATTGTGTTTAATCTGAAGATAATAAAAATGTTCCCGAAGTTTTAAAATGTACAGTATTAATAAAATGTATGCAAGAGATTTAAGCAACAGTTATGGGTTTAAATGCAGGTGAACATTTACATTTGATATACAATGCGGTATTCCTCATGTGAACATTATGCACGTGTAAATATTGTTATAGCCGAGAAAGCGCACCATTTCTGCATTAATTGCAATAACTGTGTTGACACAGTATATTTTATTTCAAATAAACTGGAGTAAAAGATGTGAGTGATTACATCAGCTATTATGAAGTGACATTTTTTAGCTTCTCCAGAACCCTAAAGTGAAAGTGATGAAACGCCTGTAAAATGAGCTGGTGCAACAGAGATAATAGCACAATGTTATAATTCATTATAAATTTGTAATTTAACTAAAATTATAACTAAATTGATATATGTCTAATAATGGAGTTTGAGCGTTGGTCTCTATAAAGTTTCATAAATACACTCACAGATTGCATTAAAGCTCTGAAACTCTCTATGCTAAGTCCTAATAAAACACAAGACTGATGGATTACAGTGTAATCTTTCAATGCAATTTGGGGTTTTGGGGTTTTCAGAGATGCTCGAATTTAGATGATCATAACAAGGTTTTGTATTGTGATGTCTTTAAAATTAAAAAAAATTATATGTTTGTTAGGGATTCATTTTAAAAGGTCACAGATTTATTATTTTTTTGTAATTTATTTTATATGACCATGACCAACCTCTCTTTATCCTTTAGTATTAAACAGGCTGTTATTGTCCTTGTGCCCATCTCATGGTTTCATTAAATTTAATGGCCAGAAAGAACAGAACATTAACATCACTTATGAATATTCATAAACTGGCAGTGATATCATACAAGTGCCTTACTGTTTTAATTAATTTCACCAAGACAAAAAATAATTGGTTCAGTAGTCATGAAATTCATTCAGCCAGGAAACATAATAATTCAAATTCTAAACAGCTCCAACATTCTGCCCCTCTAATTATACAGTATTTGACAATTCATAATATAAAGAGCCATTAAATTTAAATCTTTCATGACAGAAGCGAAGTAGTAGTCACATACAATCATTCATTCAAGCCTGAATAGTACATTCAGGATCAAAATCAAAATCCCACCAAAGAATGGTAGGGATGTTAGTCAAAGTATGTAGGGTCAAGTATGTTTTTGAGAAGACTTTGTAATAAGTCCTTCAACAGTCTCATTTTTTGGTTTTAAATTTGAACGCGATGGGCATGTACTTCAGTGTCTGGAAAGGTCCCTGTGATCCAGCCCATGATGTTGGAGTTATGTGATGAGGTTTCATTAATGATTAGCAGTATGTCTCCAGGCTTTTTATTTTCTTTGACCTCATTCCACTTCTGCCACTTCTGCCACTTCTACATTACTTTAAAGTTTGCCCATGTCCACCGTCTTCATAAAAAGTCAGACAAGTCCTGGACCTGTCTCCATCGCCTTCTGGAATCGTCTCTTTGTTTGGAGCAAGCATCAGTGCTTCCAGGTCTTTTACATCTACAGATACTGTTGAAATTGGATGGTCCTCACATAATTCTGGGTGAAGAATGAAGATTATTCGAATTCGGCATTTCCACACACCTCCATGATGCAGAAATACAAGAGACTGTATCCATAGAGTAGGCCAGTTTAGTGCCGCACTGTTGGAAAGACATGCCAACAGGGCTCCAGTCTTCTTCACTTTACTCCAGTCAGTGTTGACTTTGATTCGGCCAAAGCGGTTGTGCGGATTGAAGGTAGGTCATCTGTTTTTTGTCCTGTATTTTTTCCAGACTTTAGAAAGCATTTTTATAGAAAAGGTATTTCATGCCAGAAGTATTGCTGAGACTCCTCTGCCTGTGCAGGATTCTCCACAGAAAGTGGTTGACCAGCAAGGCCTGATTTCACAGATATGTGATGTGAGTAGAGTGGTAACTGACTTGCTTCCCTCTGTTGGCTTAAGTGTCTCAGAATAATTTTACATTTCAAGAGCTAGACTGTTGACCTGATCAGATTGTCCCACACTGAGAAGTGTTTGATGCAACAAGTTAAAGGATGTTGATGCTAGAATGCACTCATCTTAAAAATCAGTGCAGTTTTCAGAGAGACTGAGGAAGCTTTGGTCAGTCTCTATCAGGTTGTATCGGGAAAGCTGGACCATTGATCCAATTTGCCCCCTTAAGGAAGGTTTCAACACTCATACCTCTGTATGCCTGTACCTTTGGTTTTACATTTATATGACACATATGGATGGTAGAATCCCAGACAGGGATTAAGCCTAGTCTTGGACTACCCTTTCCTTTTCAATGGAAAATCTCCATTCACAGCACTATTTAATCCAGGACTAGTCTTAATCCCTGTCCGGGAAACCGACCCAATTAGCCATATAGGTCTGAAACTCCTTGTGTCATTACAAATGTGATGCAAGACATAAGACACACTGTCTGTCCAAAAGATTTGTAAGGGAGTTAGATCAAGCTCTTTCTTCAACGTTTTGTCAGTTTGAACAGCAAAGACAGTGGATGCAAGATTTAGCCTTGGGATGGTTACTGTCTTCAGAGGAGCAACCTTGCTTTACCCATCATGAATGTTTCAGGTGACTGGTCAAGCCATAGTCTTTTTTTCACTTGCTTCACAGACTTTGTTAAAGTTTGGTTGTTTTATAACATCTCTAAACATTAAAGCTGTGTCAAGGTCAAGGGGCAGCTGGTGGCCTAGTGGTTAGGGCGTTTGCCCTGCGATCAGAAAGTCGTGTGTTCAAATCCACGACTTTGAATGGGTTAAATGGAGAGGAAGATCAGGGTTAAATGGAGAGGAAGAATTTCGTGCTGTTCACACTGTGTGTTGTGACAGAACGGTCACATTACAAGGTAATTTAGTCACTCATTCCCTCCACACTTCACTTTGTAGACTAGTGCTATAACCAGGGTCATAAACACAGATCAGGACAGACAGAATCAAGCATAGACTTTGGATCACAGTTGCTGTCTTGGAGTTTTCTTAAAAAAAGGTATCAGATTCAATGACCCATCTAATGGCAAGGGCTGCTTCTACTGGGGCATTCTCAAGTTCGAGATCCTTCACCTCTTCTGCTCTCTTTTCTACAGAAATGGAGGCAAGAACAGATTGACTGTTTCTAAGCCAGTTGGTGGGCCTGAATCTGCCGGGGGCGCATAATGCTTTCGGGTAATGTACCAGAGAAATAGCTTGCATTGCTGTGGGAACAAATTTCAGACAGTTGTCTTCATAGAAATTGTGGTGAATTGCATTGAGGACCTCTACATCTGACGTTCCCTCATTGTCATCTGTTGTCCTTTAGCGAGCAAAATTGACAACTTATTAAAGAAGCTTCTCCATAAAGCTGTACAGTCATTCTAACCTCTGTCAGCAGGTGATTCGTGTCATTGTAGGGCCACCACACGAATCTCAAGAAGTCGACACCTTCATCCAGATTTCTGACTTGTTGGTGCATTCCCTCGATGTCTGCCATCATAGACTGGTTCTATCTGAAATCTGAGGATTACACACAACAAGGTGTTCATAGACCTTGCAGCAGCTCATACTTCAAAGAAACGGCTTGAAAGGAGGAGGTGCGGCTGAAAACTTTTATTCACTTTTATGGTAGACACTGTTGTGAGGGATGTACCAATTTTCCTGAGGACCTGTTCCTCAGGCACTCTTTCTCACTGCATCTCCCTTAACGTAGACTTCATTCTTAGCTTAAATAATCATTCTGAAATGCTTCATCTTTCCAAAAAGATCTCAATGGATTTAATCCTCTTTCCTTTCTATTTTCCCATTATTAAGTAGGTAGACGTCATGTCACACAGTGGCCCCCTTTTTCTTGATAGAGCTTTCCATGAATTTCTTGTTTCACATGAGTGTTCTTCCCTCTCCTTGTAAGCTTTAAGAAGTCCTGTTGAACTGCTGAACCATGCAGTCTTCCATTTATGTTGTTCCATGCTCATCTGCAGGGATATTTCTACTACAAGGTCCATTAATGAGCCATCTAAGACATGTCTGGACTGAATAAGGTCCATCCTCTTGGTTGTCAATGACCTTCGGTTGCTCCATTGTCTTTGAGATGTCAACAACTGTCATCAGATGTCTCTTCTATTGTACCCTACATGAACATCTTTTAAATAAGGCCGTGCTCTTATGTCCTCCTCTCTTGGCTCACAGGAAATTGTGCTTTGGCCTTGGGAAGCTCTATGAAGTTATTGCTGTTCGGGCTGCTCATCTCCATTCTGCACAACCTCTGGCTTTTCATGGCCCATCGTATTGAGCAGTATCCTGTTTTTTCTGCCTCTGACAAACAGTGGTGCTGAACGTTCCAGTAGTGCTGATCGTTCAGTGACGTGGCTACCTTTGGGTACCTTCACTTTTACAGAAAGGACCACAATTCAAAGTGCTGGTCAATGTGTTAGCTATGGACACAATTGCAACGGTGACATGATTGCTGCTTTTAATGGTTGTACAGGGGGCCCTCGACATACGACATTTTGAGTTTACAATGCTCACTCCCACTCCCACTCCGACTCGACTTACACCATTAGCCTCTTACTTATGGACTACGTGGGCGAACTAGTTTGGTTGTGCACGGCGGAAGAATAGTGAGTGAGTGAGGGAGTTTTTTTTTTCCTTTTTCTGTGGCTTAGTTGTGTTTTTATGATTTTACAATTGTGTTAGTATCGGTAAGTGACTTGGGCTAGGGTGTGTTTCGACTTACACCAAAACTTGAGGACCCCCTGTACTGATGTTGTCTCCCTTAGCTGCCATGGGTGTTCTTACATTCCCTGCAATGACCTCAAGTGGAACATGCTTCATATGTAGAACAGTAAGGTGTTTCTTGTTACTGGAACAACAGGTAAGACGTTTCTTATATTTTTCTTATGAGTGTTGTGATAAAACAGGCAAGCACAGTCAATGTTTCTTCATCAACATTGACTTTCTCTTTATGGAGAGTCTTTTACATTATATGGTATGATTCCATTACGCACATTATCTCCACTAATTGTTTGAAAACGGCAGCTCTGGTAGTGACTGTACTGGTGCTTTCAAGCTTGTACTGGTGTTTTACTTGGTGTTGGATTTTATATTAATTTCAGTTTTGGCACCAAATGATGTAACAATAGTTTCCATTTTTCCCTATGTTTTGAAAAGGAAGTTTTGAAACCGTCCGTTTCATGCTGGATGGCAAATCAAGTTGTGTCATTTATGGAAGTTCCTGGGCTGTGTCACAACAACTTCTGAGCTAAAGGGCACGACTATGAAGTGCTTTTTCTTTTTTTGTTGTTGTTGAAATGGTCCATTCCACATAGGCGATTTAAAAAAATTATTGCTAAAATGATGTTTTTTTGTGTTTTGCTTCAGAATAATTTTTACGTCAACATGGAAACATCTTCTAACCAGTTGCTTTGGCTTTGTCATACTGTTTTGAAAAGCGCAGTCTTTCATTACTGCTGGTTTTACCCTCTGTGATGAATAAAAGCCTGCACAAATAACAGAAATGTAAGATGCTTTTTTTCACCAGATATTCCCCTTTTTGAGAAAGAGGCTTGTTTTTGTTGGATCAGGAACAGGTCTGCTGAGTCACTTTACTTTCCATTACATGTAAGATAAGGGTTTTCCCCTTTTTTTCTCTAGGAGTGTACTGGTCATTTATTTGCTGTCTGTCAGATACAGCGGCTTTGGAACTGGAATGGTTTTTCATAGATGAGTGTGTAAACCCAGCCACTGGAGGTGCACAAGCCAGTGTATTTCTTAGTGCCAGACCCAAGCCTGGGTAAATGGGGAGGGTTACGTCAGGAAGGACATCTGGTGTAAAACTTTGCCAAGTCAAATATGCAGACAACCTTCACAGATGAGTGTAGCACCATTATTGCTGCTGACTGTTTGACTTGCATTGTATTGTTAGGTAAGGAGTCCCATTGTTCATTAACAATTCTCTGCCATGGAGTTTTAAGGATTCCTCCTAGTGCCACAAAATCCAGATATGAAAGACCTGCATTTGTTCTGCTTGTTATATGTGATTTGACTCCAGGTTCTTTACTAAACCAGGTGGTTTGTCCTCCGAATACTTTTTAAGGTATTTGTCCAGTCCTTAAGGTTTGAACTTCTTGTACTGCATTCTGAATTTATTTCAAAATGTTCTATGACCTTTATTTTTGGCATTTTTTACATTATTTTTTATTTTAACTGAACCTTCTCCATTTCCAGTGAATGCTTACATTAAAGAACCTCATCTCAGGCCAGCAAAGCAGCAGTTTTTATACGTGCTGCAGATAAAGATGATGCACAAGAGCTGGTCTTTGATATTTTTCATGTCTTTGATTTGATTGAATGTTTTGACACATTTTTGTGTAGATCATGTATACAGTGTCATGTGGATCACAACACTATACAGTTTTGTTTGTAGATAGAGTGACATTTTAAACACGCATCAGCCTCAAGCAGAAATACGTTAAAGTTGGCCATCTTTAGCTTATACCAGAATAAAAGGTGTAAGATCACATCATCCGGCTGCTGAACTTCATAAACAAGTTTTAATTAATTGAACACATGGTAGAACTCAACACCTTTGTTAACATCTCCAATTAATTGAGGTAATCTGTTTAATATTTGCTCTCCGCATGTTGTGCTAGTTGATTTAGTGTTAGTCACATCCTTATCAACACTTTTTTTTTTTTATTTCACATGTGCACATTGATGTTATTTATATGACTTTATCCAATGCTTAATTCTTATCATTAACTTCTTGAGTTCATAATTTCAGCCATGATTTATCATTTATTATATGGGTTTATTTACAATCACAAAATATACAAAATCATTTACATTACATGTACGCCATTTTGCAGACACATTTATCCAAAGTGACTACCATTCCCTAACTACAGGGGACAGCCTCCCTGGAGCAACTTGGGGTTAAGGGTCTTGCTCAAGAACCCAGTGGTGGTGTGCTGAAGGTAGGATTTGAACCCATGATCTCTTGGTCCAGGGGCAAGTATCCTACCCACTAGTCCCCCACCACCCCGCTTCAAGCTACATGGTTTTAATAACTGCAGAATGGAGTGGCACTGGTATTTTATTCATGGTCAAACTACTATCTGCCTTCCAGGTCACCTGTTGCCTTGACCTAAATAACTAAAACCATGCCTGGATGAATACTCATCAACTGGCCATGATATCATATGTGATTTCTTGAATTAATTCATTTTGCCAAAACAAAGTAATTGGCTCAATAACACTGAAAATGATTCAACCAGCAAACATAATACTTAGAATGTCCAAACTTAATGGTCTTTATAAGTTCAGTATGAATGGGCAAGGCTAAATTACTGTAGGCTGACTTTTTTTTGTCACAGCACAGAGTCGGGAAATTAAAATGGGCTGTTTTACAGCTCAGTTGTGATATATAGACTGCATGGGCTTTTGGCAGTAAATATGTACACATTTGAATAAGCTACATTATGTCTGTTCATAATTTTTTTTTTTTACCTCTGTGCTCTTTCTTCATCCACCAGTTTTGATACCCTTGCCTTAGAAACACAGGCTTGCTGTTTTAAAATGCTTCACGCTGGTCACCCACTGGGGACTGGAGTGGAATTTTTTCAGGCCTGTCACTGTGAGGTGAGCGGGGTTGGGAGTGGTTTATATGGTACGCAGATTACTTACACAGTCTCTGTCTGCTGCATTCCGTCAGTGTCTCTGGGGTCAGGTGTTTGGAAGGGGGTGGCAGGGTGGGGCAGCTAGAGACTCTTTGATTGGACAGGATGTCCCGCTGGGCCCCCGAATCGATCAGCAAAGCAGCGCCCGCTGCTCTGAGCCCCCTGAGGAGCGAGGAAGCAGAGAGGTAAAGACAGTGGTGCATTAACACAGGAGCGTCTTAGGGAATGCAGGAAAGGGGGATTTCAGAAGAGAAAAAGTGCATCTGCTCTTATTTCAGCTCAGTCCCCCGAGACACCTCACCCCTCACACTCTACATTTACACTCATTTGTTTTTTCTCTTGTCCTCTCTATCTACACACACACGCACGCACACACACACACACACGCGCACACTTTGTCTTTCTCTGTCTTCCTCCTGTCCTGTTTGTCACTGAAGATAAAGCAAGTGAGGCGGCCATGTTTCAGTGCCACACCTGTTCTCCTTTGCTTTTTTCCTTTTTCTCATTCTTCCTCTCCGTCCTGCTGAAATTGTATGCTCCCCCCTCAAAGAAAAAAAGGTAATGACATTTCATAGGAAGAAAAGTGGTTTGTGGAATACTGAGAACCTCGTATTGATTTCCTTTACGAACGCAATCAAACTTTTCATGATGTCTGATGCCATGTGAACGAGGGAGTTTCTGCAAGGTGAAAAATGATTTCATCTGAGGTGTTGACATTTCTCTTTCTTCTCTTTGCGTATGATGGCGTCCGCTGGTTGGGGACTGGCTGAGTCTTGAATGTTTGTGTGTGTGATTTGTCTCACAAGGAGCCAGACATAATCTCAAAAAGAGAAATTTGGCTACAATGTTACAGTCCCTGGCAATGCCACAGCCATCAGTTGCTGGAAGCCCAAGAGGGTACAATTGTCCTTGTTCTTCCTGAGTGGCCCTCCGTCTCCCACCATCACCCAGCATGATACTACTCAGTGCCTGTTAGCTGAAGTAGCAGAACTGATGTATCTGCAGCAGTTTGAAAATATAGAGTGGCAATTCATGTGACTCTAAGTTAACTTTCACCCTCCTAGCATTGGATTTGTAATAAGGTAATGATGGACTGTTGCTTTTTTACTTAGTTAAGTGGTTCTTGCCATAATGTGGAGTAGAACCGTAGTGGAATAGGATCACTAACTGTGTACAACAACTGATGGTCCCAAACACATCAAGAAGGCAAGAAATTCCACTAATAAACTCTTGATGGAGAACAACTGTTAATTAAAGACCATTCCAGGTCGATTCCTCATGAATCTGATTGAAAAATGCCAAGAGTGTGCAAAGCTGTCATCAGAGCAGTAGGTGATGTTTTCAATATTAATCTACAAAACAAAGCCATTCATAAAAAACAAAATGTTGTTGAATGAGAAGGTGTGTCCAAACTTTTGACTGGTAGTGTGAATTGGGGAGAACATTTAGAAACAACAAAAAAAACATGCTGGACGACACTGTACCAACCACCCTATAACCACCTTTCCCTTATTAAAGCTGCAGCTAAACTGATCTAGTCGCAGGCACTGCACTATACAAAAGTAATCAACATTTCTGTAATGAAAAGATCAGTACTGAAAGCCAAATCTGACCTTTTGGAACTACCAGCTGTGGGTGAACAGCCCTCCACATGACACAAGTCACACAAATAACATTACAAACAAACCTTTTACTTTTTACTTATTTTCTGCAAGTCTAATTTCATCTTGATTTCATTTTTTTTTACATTCACAGGTCCCAAGTTGTGAGTCAAATAAAGGAACAGATTAGTGCAAATCAAATTTACACACATTTCAATGTAGTCAATCAAGAAAAGACACGTTTGCTTATTTAAAAGATGGGGGGACTTTTTCAGATATGCCAGCTTACTTGGCACTGAAGCTGGTTACTTTCCACATATGATCTATGAGCTTGGGGTTCTGAGATGTTTACATAGTATTATAATAAAAAAAGGACTATTTTCCATATTAAGGAACCATGGTAACAGGGCTGATAGTCCAGAAATAATACATGAAAATGAATTAAAATGAAATTGATTTTGATCTGAGGCAGGCTGTTTAGCTGTGTTTTCTCCACCAATGTTGTACGCACAGATCCCACTGATAGACGACCTTTAAGGGCTGAAGCATTTTCCTGCATGATGATGTTCTTTTTTTGAAGCAGCTTGAGTGAAAAACTGGGAGTTTCTGTTCTGTCGGCACCCCAAACCCATCTGTTCTGTCACATCCTCATGTTCATGTTAGCCTGGTCAGATTATGCTCTAGCTCGACTGCTCTAACCTGATGATTGGTGGCCAACTATGGTAAAAATAACCCAGTAAAGATTGGAAAAGTGGTTAAATAAGTAGACATTTCTCTGACAAACCAGTAATGCCGGCACGTCGTCCATCAGTCTCCATCAGCCACCAGTGCTGTACTGGTTAGCTCTGTTTGCTCATTAGCTCATCTGAAGAAGCGTCCGCTACTCATTAGACAGAAAAGCCTACTGATTTCCCCTGGCCATTTTGAATAATAGAACATGTTTCCAAATGTATTCCTCCGGGCTCAGGTCCAGAGTAAAATCGCTGAGGGTGCACTGGAAATAATGGGGGTGCACACCTTGGCACAGCATATGCTATGCAGATAGACAAAAAAAATCTATTTTTCACCTTCTTCTGCATGCGCATTTTTCCAACAAACATGATGTACCTCGTACCTGATTGTCTTTCCTGTTAAGACAAGGGGCCTGCTCATTTTCATATGAATGAATGAAAAATGAGCAACTTATTTTGCTAAGCTGTTTATATTGTTAACCATAAAAAAAATATTAAAAATATAATGGTGTTGGTCAGTAGGTTATAGAGATTTTTATATAAGAGATGTTTGTATTAAAATGGTGTTGGTTTTGTACTTCTGTGTTTTGGGTGTACTGACTGAAATTGGTGGATGCTGATGCCTCAAACCAATCAGAATTAGGAACGATTTTTGACTCTCTTTAGTGCCAGCGAGTCAATCAGGTGGCATTTCAAAAAGAATGAACACGGTTCCCCTTACTGCCTTAAAATGCCTATAACACATCTTTAATTAAAAGAGAATAAATTGTGATGAAAGATCAGTATTACAATTTCATTGTCAAAGTGGGCGTCAGAGGTCAGATCATGAAATTGTTCATGAAATTGCTCTCTTTCTCTATCTTTCTCTCTCTCTCTCTCTCTCTCTCTCACACACACTCCCCATCTTTCTCTGTCTCTCTTTCTCTCTCTGTCTTTCTCTCTCTCTCTCTTTCTCTCTCTCTCTCTCTCTCTCTCCACCTTTCCTACCATGGTAACTATTCAATACCTATGATTTCTAATACAGCTTCAAAGTCTGACTTCTGTCAGAAAATAAAAAAACCCTATTTCTCCTTGGCTTCTCTTTCTCTCTGTCTCTCTCTCCCTCTCCCTCTCTGTCTTTATTTATCTCACTCACACTCTCTCTCTTTCTCTCTCTGTCTCTCTCTTTCTGTCTCTCTCTCTTTCACTCTTTCTCTCTCTCTCTCTCTTTCTGTCTCTTTCTCTCTCTCTCTCTCTCTGTCTCTCTCTCTCCCTCGCTACCTTACCTACCATGGTAACTATTCAATACCTATGATTTCTAATACAGCTTTAAAGCTTTAAAGTCCGACTTCTGTCAGAAAATAAAAAAAATGTTTTTTCTTTTTTGCTGTGGTTTTGACTGTTTTGGCATGGCTACATCTGTGTGGTCTGAAATGCAAACACATTAACTGAAGTCCTGCTCATTCAAAGAAGGTATGTTTGTCATTTCTGGCTTTTCTAATTTCAGACCTGACTTAATAATTCAGGATCATAAAGTCACATTTTTTAGGATAATTGCGATGGTTTTAAAACTTGCAATTAAGCCAACTTGAGTGATTTAGCAAGACAGTAAACCAGAGACTGCCAGAGACTAAGCTTACATGATATTACAAATAACAGTAATCAGAGATAACACCAACCTTTTGAATGATTTACAATGTTTGTGCAATATTTAATTTAATCGTGCTTCATTCTACACCTGGAGAGATATGTAAAATTATCTTTGATCAAATTTCTACATATTTAAATAATAAAGTTTGCCATTGTTATGAATAAAAGGTTGAAAACTGACATACTTAAGCATCACTTCAGATGACCACCAAGAGGATTGATGGCAGGCTAATTTTCCTGTTTTATCAGTGGCCCATAAAACCACAGGTCTCGAAAATGGCGCTTTTGACTTTGAGAAGAAATTTTCATCATTTACCACTGAAAGGCTATCTTAAACTATCATGAAAATCCAAGAGAATTCACTTGTAGGCTGAGCTTGACTTCACTAAACAGGCTTTGCTCTATTTCCTTCATGCTGCTGTATCTGGTTGCCGTGTGAAATGATAAGGTATTACAGTTGAGGGACAAAGCACTGACACATCAATGCATACAACTTCAAAAGTTGACTATCTGTAAGGATGAAAGCAAGCTTAAAATCAACCAGATTCACAATCTTAGAGACCACTGACAGACAAGAGACAAATCAGCCAGATCAGTTGGAACCTGGATTAATTCCTCTGGGTGGTCAACTTTTGAAGCTCTATGCTTTGGAAAATAAAGTGTAATACTGACAGACCTCAGCGTGGAGGACATTATCTGAGCTCACAAATCAGGACTAACAAAATGCACTATCACTCGCAGGTGTGAATTTCTGCGCTGCGGATTTATAGTCCCGGGAATCGTGAACTGCTAACCACAAGCGATCTTCTGTGTCACGCGTCAGTGCACCCCTGACTTATCTGTCTTTTGGGCTTAGGAAATGACTTGGAAATCAATTGGCTAAAACCATGAATCAGCTGGCTGTGTTAGGCGTGGACGGTGGAGTGGTGAATCGATCCTGATATTAGCCCAGAGTCGATGGCCTTAAGCTGTGAATCAGTGGCGTGGCCTGATCCTGAGTGGACCCCTGGAGCCATGAATCTTTGTGGAATTAGGTGTGTGTGTGTGTGTGTGTGTGTGTGTGTGTGTGTGTGTGTCTGTGTGTTTGTGTGTGCATGTTTGCATGTGTGTGTGTGTGCACGCGCATGTGTGTGTGTTCTCTACTAATGGTCTGACCTTTTTAGAAACAGTGAATATGATTTGAATTAAATTACACAACATTTAATAACACTAAATTAGGCACTGAATTAAGGCAAATTTAGGTTAAAAACAAAAATCCCATTAAATCCAGTGGGATTTCTTCCAATCCTGCCACAGTTGCAGTAAAAGGACGCATTCGTAGGCGGAGCATGGACAGGTCAGTGACACCTGCTGTATTAGTTTACCCACTCTTCTGAGGTAATCTCGGGCAAACGTTTCTGTCGAAGCTGTGTTTACAATTAATTTACATTTGTATGTGTGTGGGTTTGTGTGTGAGTGTATGTGTGTGTATGTGTACGTGTGTGTTTGAAAGTGTGTGTGAGTGTGTATGCATGCGTGCGTGTGCATGTGGGTGTGAGCATGTATGTGTATGTGTGTGTTTGTGTGCGTCTCTGTGTTGTGTGTGTATGTGTGTGTGAGTGTGTATGCGTGTGTGTGCGTGTGTTTGCGTGTATGTTTGTGAGTGTGTTTGCGTGTGTGTGTGTGTGTGTGTGTACATGACTGTGTATGTGTATGAGTGTCTGTGTGTGTGTGTGAGCATATGTGTGCGTGTGTTTTTTACGTGTGTGTGTGTGTGTATGTGTGAGTGTGTGCGTGTGTGTGTGTTTGTGTGTGTGTTTGCGTGTGTGTGTTTGTGTGTGTTTGAGTGTGTGTGTGTTTGTGAGTGTGTGTTTGTATGTGTGTATGTGTGTGTGTATGTGTGTGTTTGAGTGTGTGTTTGTGAGTGTGTGAGTGTGTGTGTGTGAGTGTGCGTGTGTTTGTGTGTGCATGTCGGTGTGTTTTTGTTTGTGAGAGTGTGTGGGTGCGTGCATGCATGCGTGTGGGAGTATGGGTGTGGGTGTGTGTCTGCGTGTGTGCATGTGTGTGTTTGTGTGGGTGTGTTTGTGTTTGTGTGCATGTTTGTGTGCGTGTGTGCGTGCATGCGTGCGTGTGCATGTGTGTGTGTGTGTTTGTGTAGGTGTGTGTGTGTGTGTGTGTGTGGGAGTGTGTGTGTATGCGTGGATGTGGGTGTTTGCGAGTGTGTGTGTGTTTGTGTGTAGGTGTGCATGTGTGTGAGTGTGTAGGTATGTGAGTGTGTGTGTGCGTGTGTGTGAGCGCGTGCGTGTCACAGTCGCAGCCCCGCAGAAAGAGTGAGGAGTTCCAGTGCTAACAGCAGGAGGTGGGGTGAGATGAGGAAAAAGAAAGATGAGAGTCTTCAGGAGCAGAGAGTTTTGGCAGGTTGAGTTATGGAGAGATAGATGATTCCATACATGCACTCTGTCTTTCATTCCTACAACCATCCCTCTCTCCACCTCTCTCCTGGTCTTGCTCTCTGTCTCCCTCTATCTCGCCCCTGCTCTCTTTCTCCCATCTCCTTCTATCTTGCCCACACTTTACCCCATCTCTCTCTCTGGTCTTTCTATTTCTATCTTTCTCTCTGTTCTCTTTGTGTCTCTCCCTCTGTTCTCCTTTTTTTGTCTGTCTGTCTCTCACTCTCTCTCCCCTCACCACACTCTCATGGTCTCCCTCCATCTCACCTCTCTCTCGGTCTAAAATCCTTCTTTCCATTTCTCTCTCCTGGTCCTTCTCTTTGTCTTCTTTTGTCTTGTCCATTTCTCCCTCCATAAATCTCCCCCGGCCTTTCTGTCTACCTCTCTTATCTCACTTTCTCTATTTTTTTTCTGTCCCTCACTTCTCTTTCTCTCTCTCTCTCGCTGTCTCTCTCTCTTTCCCTCTGTGTCTTTCTGTCTCTCTTTCTCTCTCGCTCTCATTCTCTGTCTCATCAGTCGCTTTCTCTTTTTCTCCCTCTTCCCTTCTTTACCCGATCCCACTCTACCCCTCTCTATCTCTCTTGGTCTCTCTCTCTCTTTCCCTTCATTTTTCTTTCCATTCCATCTGTCTGTCACTGTGTCGCTGTGTCGATACATGCCGATAAAGCCTGAGCGTTTGGCTCAGCGCTTGAGCAATAAAATAGAATTAAAATATTAAATCCACCTGCCGCTGCCACTCGTAAATCTGGCCGTGTATTAGCCCTCCTCTCATAAAGCAGAAATATAGGGGGAGGACAGAGGTTTACGAGGAGGTAGAGCAGATACAGGATGGAGGGAGAAGGAGGACGAGGAGGTGGGGTTGGCGCTGATTGCATTACCGCTCTTCTGCCTCTCTGTCATCTCTCCGTTCCTACCTTCCAGAGTACAGAGAATTGAGCCGGTCAGGCTGGATAGGTGCTGCGCAGGTAAACGGGAATCAGTCTGTTAGAAAAATGTCTTGCTACAAACATGTGCTGTGCTGTCACCTACAGCAGAGCTTTAATGGGCTGTTGCTGTCATCTATTCAGTCGTCCATGGCGTGAAAGTGTGTTTTTCATAACATTCTGACGCGTTCAAGAGGTGACCTGTCCATGCTCCGCCCACAAATGTGTGTTTTTTCCTAACTACTGTAGGTATATTGGTTGGATAAGATTGGATAAGCTTTACAGAGCACTTCCAAATATCCCATTCAAGCTTATGAGCAAACTGTAGCAATCATTGGTTAGAGTCAATACAAAATGTTAAGTTCATTTATTGTCTGTAACTGCTTAATCCTTTCTACGATTGTGGGTACCCGGAGCCTTTTCCTGGGGCCGGCAGGCGCAAGGCAGGGACTCGCCCTGGGCGGGGTGGCAGCCCACCACAGGGCATCCTCACACCCCATTCGCCCACACACTCACCTACAGTCAGTTCAGAGCCCCCAGTTCACCTGACACGCGTGTCTTTGGACTGTGGGAGAAACCGACACCACCATGAGGAGAACTTGCAAACTCTGCACACACAAAGCCCGGCTTCAAACCACCAACCCTGCATGTGTGAGGCTACAGTGCTACCTACTGCGCCACCTTGGGGCCCAAAATGGTACGTTTCTATGCTATGCTATGGTACCAATGTTGTAGGTAATCAAGACTAGCAGCAACACATCATGCCGAATATTCTCTATTTCAGGGGTTCTCAACCTTTTGCAAGCTGCCCCTCCCCAAAGCTGGTTCATTTCAGTTGGGGCCCCAGTGCCCTCTCCATCCCTCCCTCTCCCCAAACCCCTCCCAATATTATAAACCAATATTCGCTTAAATACCGCTTCCTTTCCATTCATAATGAGGAAAAGGCTTCGGGGAACCGCACGAGAAGTCAAGTTGGAGGAGTTGACTCGTCTCTCTCGGTTCACCGCTCCGTTCAAACAAAAGAAACGCTCCGCCCAGCTGCCCGGAGCCACAAAACTCG
>JBBPCX010000028.1:8786586-8801333 GCA_037974365.1 Hydrocynus forskahlii | reverse complement strand
TGATTCATGTTTGTGGCTGTAATGTGACAAAATGTGGAAAAGTTCAAGGGGGCCGAATACTTTTGCAAGCCACTGTATGTATACACAAATAAACATCAGTTTCTGGCTGATGTAAAAACCCCAGCAACGTTGCTGTGCCTGATGCTCTCAAACCAGATCAACACACAGTAACGTTCTACTATTATGTTTTATTCAGTTGCCTAATAGTGCTGAGTAATTTATATTCCAAAAGTAGACACAAAATATAGTTGGACGTTTCAATCAATGAGCCACAAAATCACATGGACCAGAATTGATGGCGAGGATGATAACCTATTCCTCCCTTTCCTACCGGCCACCATGCGGAGAGAGGTCAGCAGGGGTCACAGCAATAGCTGCCTGTCAAATGAAATATACAAGGTGAAAGCGGAAGCTATGGAGGTTGTGTTATGATGGCTAGCAGCTTGTCAGAGTGTGTGTGTGTGTGTGTGTGTGTGTGTGTGCGCGCGCGTGTGTATGTGCTTGAGTATGTACAGTGGAGAAATGTGTTATTTGATGTGAATCAGTGACCTCACTGTTAATCCCCCATACTAGAGTGTGTCTGTTACAGCTCAGCAGACGGTGTGTGTGTGTGTAAAAAAGGGATTTGCCCTGCATGAGCGCAGCTGCCTCTGCTGTGTGTGCGTGTGTGTATTTGTGTGCTGCTATGAATATGTAATCTCTCCCTGTAAGCCATTAGCCTACTCTCAGCTTCTCTCTCCCCTCGATCTCTGCTCTTCCAGCCTGGACCTTTATTCTTTCCATTCATCTTCATATCCCTGCGGTGTGGCTCTAATGAATTGGAATCTCATGGCCTGATGTGACCCCCGCACTAGATCTAGTTCTGCCTCACTATTAGCATGTTAAAAGTTCGAGGAGTCATGGCTCAAGAGAATGGAGCAAAATGCCACCGGCCAGTGGTGTAACTACTGGCAAAGCATTCTAGCCCATCACGCTGGTGCCATGGGCACCTTTACTGGCAAAGCAGAAGTAACATGAGGCTGTGAAACTGTTTAGCTAAGCACTTTGACACACCTCGCCAGTTCACAGAGCTGGAGGGGTGTTCTGGGTGGCACTGGACACCAGGGGCGTCGGAAGCATTTATAAAGTAGGGGGGACTGGAACAGAGTGGGAGTGTGGGAGGTGTGGGTGGGGTGATTCCTGTAGCCTAGTGTTTTCCCAGGGGTGGGGGGGCCCGCAGGGGTGGTAAGGGGATGATTGGCCACCACGAGTGCCATCGTAAAATTTCACTTGCTGTCACTGAAAGTTTGATGACATATTTCACCTCTTCTTAAAATAATAGTTTTCAGAACAAGGGTGAGAGAGTAGCGCCTTCCCAAACTTCTTCCATTCTAAACATACCACATTACTAAAAGCACTTCTATAGTTATGTTCTTTTTTATTTTATTATTAGGTTTTTTTTTTACACTGGGTATGCTATATGCTGTTTGGGACACAGCCCTCTCCATGAGACAAGTCAGAGACAGTGTGGGCCCAGTCAGCCACAACCATGTCAGAGCATCTAGGGGCCAAAGTCTCTGTGAGCACAGTAGGGTATGTGAGCACAGTAGGGTGTGAGTGTGAGAAAAAAATGAACTGGAGTTCCGAGGTAGAGACAATGGCTATTCATGATATGTTAAAGAATTCTAGTGAAGTGACCCTACTTGACCACAGTATCTGCCACTTTGAAGTCTACAGACCCCCTGAATTAGCCTTGGCCACCCCACTGTAAAACTCTAGTTCTGCACTGCACACAGTCACTGCACACAGTCACTCTCTACTTTTTATCTCACAGTGGTATTGTTGAAATTATAGGAAAAATTTGCTCTCAAAAAATTAGTTATTCAAATGCATGCCTCTTTTCAACAATTCTTTTAGTTCAGGAAAGAATGAAGTAGATGAGGAGGAATGTGTCCCTGTGATGAACTTACTTCTACTTTAAAATTTCTACAGCCGGTTACTGCAATGATCTTAGAGTTATTCCTGACCAGGTTGGTGTTAATCCAATTTAACACCACAGTGGTTTACGGAACAAACACAAAAAATGTAAATGGACAGCATTGTTTTTTGGGACCAAGAACAAAATTTGAACTGTTCCCCAAAAAGTCTTTGATCCTATAAAAGCTGCCATGAAGGGTTCTCTGCTAGATGTCACATAGAACATTTCAGTGGATGATTCCTAAATGAACCAATGTTGTAAATGAGGTATGTGAGTGTGAAGAACCTTTTAATATATAAAGAACCTTCACATAAAGTAATGGTTCTTTACCAATTTAAAGGTTTTTCCAAAACCTTCGTCACACATCTCATGAAAAAGCATTCTTCTACACATTCTTCAGGGAACTAGAATGGTTCTTCAGTGGCAGCCTGCAAAGAACACTTTATGACACCTTTTTAAAAGACATGGACGGTCCAAAGTCCTTTTGAGGGCTATTTTAGTTCTTTTGTATCAAATGAAACAATTATTTTATGCACACTATCAGATTGTCCATTGATGATCATGGACTATGCGATTCCGTTTCATAAATTGTAATATTCCATAGCCTATGTGTGCATCTTTGTCAGAACAAACACATTGTTCAATAGCTCTAATACTGTCATCTTGTTAGGCCTTTGAATATTTGTAAAAGAAAGAGTAATCATTTTGTGTCATTTTAGCAACACTGGAACACAAGTTGAAGAACAAAAGTTAAAATATGAGTTCTGCTCAGGGTAAATGATGTCCTGACAGCCATAAACACTTAAAATGTTCTTCAAAAAGTATATTACATACCTACAATAGCACTAAAGTCACTGGATGTTGGCTAGTTGTAATGGTTCCCGAATGGGGATGTGTGGAACATATCTATCGTGCACCCTGCAGAGCAGGACAACCTCGATTAGCGAATCATTTTGTTCGAGGATGGCTGAAATTCTGCTGCCCGGATAGCTGTTAAGGATGTCTTATTTTTTTTTATCAGTGCAACCGCCTGGTGAAAAAAGATGCCAGTAATTACTTTCCGCTCTCTCTTATTTTTGCACCGACTCTCTCTCTCTGTCTCTCTCTCTCTCTCCCTCTCTCCCTCTCTCTCCCTCTCTCACTCTCATTGCCCAGATCCCTGTAGATAATAAAAGGAAACCGAAAACTGAAGAGATTTTTTACATTATCTAAGAAAAGCCTGGAGCCTGAACGTGAGTGCTTTCATTTGGACTTTTCATTCCAGTAACGTTCTCCAAAACTTTCTTCCCCTCTCTCTGCCTCTCGCCTCCCTTGTCTCTCTGTTTTCTCTACTTTCCATGCTCCCATTCTTCTTCCGTGTGCCCTTGTGCAAATACTGTGTGCTCTTGCTTTCCTTCCCTTGACTTCAGAGGACTTCATCAAAAAATCAGAAACCACTCTCTCAAGGTTACGCTGACACTGGCGACGATGTCAAGGAAGACACCTTGCATGACAGGTTGTCGGGCCTTTAAATTTCAAAAGGTTGTGTGATGTTTTGAAATCAGGAAACTCATTGGCTGAGTCCTCCGTATTGTACTCAGATCGCTAGTTTCCAAGGCAGACAGGTGGAAAAGGGGTTTTAATATCAGCAGTCCAGACTGAACACAAATCATTAAGTCTGTACCGAAGTCCTCAGGGACATTAAAAAAAAAAAAATCAAAACCATCATACACTCCTTTTAGATGTCTGGATCCTTTAGAGGGCTATGAAATGCTTTCAGCGTTTAATCGTTTTTCTCCTCATCTTCCACTCCCATAGCTCTGCAGCCTCAACATGCTCAAACTATTTTTTTTGTTTAGTTCACATATATGGATAATATGGACTGAGGAGTGGATGGTAAATTTTTACATTTTCCATTGTTTACGTATTACCCAGTTTTCTTGCTGTTTTCAATAAAACCGAATACTTTATTTCAAAGTCCCTGCAATTTTGAAAAAGTTGCGACAACAAAGGTAAAGTTTATACTTTTTTGTTTTAGTTTTTTTCTATTTTTGTAAAATATATGCTAATTTTGAACTTAATGCCAGCAAGACATTAAAAAAAAGTTGGAATAGGGGAATATTCACCACAATGTTGTGTCACCTCTTCTTTTAACAACACACTATAAACATTTGGGAACTGAGGATACCAGTCACTGGAGTTTTAAAAATGAAATGGCTCATTCTTGCCTGACGTCATATTTTTCATTTCATAATGCACCTAATGTTTTTAAAAGATGGTGGGTCTGCACCGCAGACAGTCCAGTTTAGCACCCAGATTCCTCTATTATGGAACTGTGCTGTTGTAATATGTGCAGAATGCGGTTTAGCATTGTCTTACTGAAATAAGTCAGACCCTCCCTGAAAACGACTATGTCTGGATGGTAGCATGTGCTGCTCCAAAACTTGTATATCTCCTTCAGCATTAATGGTGCCTTCCCAGATGTGCAAGCTACTCACACCATGTGCAATAAAGCACCTCCATACAATCAGAGATGCTGGCTTTTGAACTGTGCGCTGACAACAAGCTGGGTGACCCTTTCCTCTTTAACTCAGAGGAAGGAGTGTTAATGATTTCCAAGAAATATCTTTACTTCTGAGAGAGTCCACCTCTCTTGGACGCTCTTTTTATACACCTTTTCCGTATTTTGTTGCGCCTGTTCCAGTTTTTGAAGTGTGCTGCTATCATCAAACTCAGTATACGTTTTTCATAAAACAATGCAATTTCAACATTTTCAACATTTGATATGATGTCTTCGTAGTATTCAGTGAAATCAGTGAAGTATGGGTTTACTCGATTTACAAATGACTGCATTCGGTACTTATTCACATTTCACACAGCCTCCCAACTTATTGGAAATGAGGTTTTGTGCCAACAACCCTTACCTGTTTTACTTTTGGTGTTGTTGGAAAGAATGTTTTATTTAGGTTGGAAAAACTATCCAGCACTGTGTCACTCCTGCGTAGGTGTAGGGAAGTGTATTTGAGGGTTCCATGTGTTACTGAGGCTCAGCTTTACAGTGGTCAGTTAGCCAGAACAGACAGCTTTGGAGCCTGTGGTGCCCTAGGAGGGCTGTTTATTAGAGAAGAAGAATTGTGATCAGAGAGGATGGCAAGAGTGAAGAGGAATGAGGGGGAGCGGGATGAGAGGGGAGGTTTTTCACTTGAGAGATTTCAGCAACTGGCCATTAAAGAGGAGAGAAGGTGGGGAGGTGGGGGGAGAAAATGAAGATTGATTGAGGCGTGGTGAAACGGTGTTGGAGGGAGGGATGGACAAAGTGAGATGGAGGGGTGGTGAGAGAGGGAGATGGGAGAGGAACTCATTCAGGGCTGCAGATAATGACACGGTCTCTCTCTGGCATACTCAAATAGTCTTTGGCTTGTTCTCACTTTCTCTCTCACACACACTCATGATTTGTATACTTACCTGAAGTGGCAGGATAAAAATGCTGGAAAACAAAGGCCCCATTAGCTCATTGCTAACACAAAACAGGAAGTCACATTGAGATGCTATTAACAGTTAACCGCATACATTATGATGTTTTCATTATCATGTGACAGTTGGAATGCTCATGAAATATTAAATATTTAACAGGATAATTGTGCATTTTATGACATCACAATTATTAATTTTGCCTACATCTTTAATATGCTTTTATGGTGGTTTTATGGTTGGACAATAAAATGATATTTAGTGTTATTGTCAGTTATGTTGCTCACAATTCACTTAACTCAGAATTTCTTCAACACTTAACAGTGACATCATGTATCATAAAAAATACATTTTGACCAATCATAAGTGTATAAGTGTAAGAACGGCATAGTAACTACCAGCTGATTTCTCAGAGCATTATGTCATTATCTTAATTTATTTAACTATTTTTACCAGTTGTTTGTTCTGTTTTTCAGTTTAAATACTGAAAGAAATACAAGCTTACACAGTGTCACTGATGTGAAGCGCCACTCATATGACGCAACAATAATTATCACTTGCAGAGAATCATTCCGCTAAATGTGGGTGGGGAGAGAGGAGGGGATGGAGGAAGGGAGTTAAGGAGGGAGGGAGGAAAAGTCGAGGTCATGGTCACAGGGTTGCAATTTTTCAGAGCCCTAGAAAAAGCGATATAACTTTTTTTTTTCTTTCTGTCCATTCCAAATTGTTCACAATCTGGAAAAAGCCCACCACAAGCCCTGCCCACACCCACCCACGTGTAGACTGATGCGTCCCCCTCACGTTAAAAATGCTTCTGGCGCCCCTGCCTTCAAGTATCGCAATCATTATTTTATCCTCTACTCTCAGTTGAAGGATATCACCAGTGCTGTCCCTGCACCCAAGTTTAACCTTAAGAAGAACAACCTCATGGGAATCAGCTGAATGTCCCCACACCATCAAACCTCCGGATTTGGTCCTTTGGTCCCCACAAAGAACAAAATACATGGCCGAATGGTCACACAGCTGAATGATGGAGTGACAGAAGCAGGGAGGAAAACATAGGGGTTTGAAGATGTCATCTCCCACTCCCTCCTTCTCTCTGTCTCTGTCACTCTCTTTCTTTCTCTCTCCCTCCCTCCCTCCCACCGTCTCTGAAAGACGGCTTCCCAATAAATGTCGCTCCTTGTCATCTGCTAAGGCCATCAACCCCTTTGGACTAAACTCGGTGCTTTAATTTCATAAAGAAACATTCATAGAGAAAGGGAGAAAAGGGGTAGCCTGGTGAAAAGAAGCAGAGAAGAAAAGCAGAGAATGGAGGCTACAGCTGATCAGAAAATGAGGGAGAAAAGAGAATGAATACAAGAAACATAATTAGGGAGGAAATATTTCAAGCAGCTTGAGAGAGAGGGATATCAAGAACAATTATATGAAGAATAATAAAATGCGGCCTATATGGCATTAGTAGACATGAAGCCTATAAGGACTGTCTAATACAGTCTAATGCACATTGATATGTGTTTAACAGTTATTACCATTGTATGAAATTAGGACCCAAGAGACAAAAGTACTGAAATAACACTGACATACAATGGAAATCAAACTTCACCGATGAACCAAAAGCAAAACCATAAGTGTTCTAAAACCATAAGTGTCACATAAGTGTTACCACAAACTACTACCGAGAATACTATAATTGTGATGAATTTCAGTGGAATAGTGTTCTTTCTCATTATGCAGTATTCTGCAGCACTGGGAAATGTAGACCCTCATGCACGTGGTCCCCTGGAACGTTACACATTTTGTGCAGAAACCTCTGATGAACAGATTAGATCCACCTGAGAGTTGTTTGAATACACACTTTAGTGAAAAGGATGAGACTCAAAAAAGTGGCCTTTTTGTTCAAAGGTGTTAAAGGTTCAGAATCTTTTGCATTACATCATAACTAATGATAAATTCAAAATGTGAAAGTGTCATTTATTTCCAGGTTTAAATGAAAAAGAAATCAATTTTAAATGTGGACTTAGACTTCTGGCCTGGACATTTAATACTAGCATATATTTTACACATCATACTGAACTAGAGAATCTGATTTATATGACTATATCACGTGGAACACTTAACCTCCACTAATATGAGCTATAATTACAGCTGACCAAACTATAATCCAATTTTCTTACCATAAAATTGGTTTCATGCAAAGACTTCAAACCTCTGTCAGTTCAGGAAGGGGGTGGGTGTGCAGTGCAGCCACACCTGTAGCTTATTTCTCATTTGGTGAAACTAGTGGGATCACAGCTTACCTCATGTTACAGTCCCTCCCATCTTAACTCGTAATGTGTATAAAGCACACCTGTCCACAGAATCAGTTTCTTCCATTCCAACCTCTCCACCAGCATGGGCAAGACCAGAGAGCTGTCAAAGGATGTCAGGGACAAGATTGTAGACCTGCACAAGGATGGAATGGGTGACAAGACCATCAGCAAGTATGACCCGAAGAACATCATCCCCTCTGTCAAGCATGGAGGTGGAAACATTATGCTTGGGGATGTTTTTCTTCTAAGGGTACAGGAAGACTTCACTGCATTGAGGGACCAATTGATGGGGCCATGTACCATAAAATCTTGGACGAGAACCTCCTTCCCTCAGCCAGAACACTGAAGATGGGTTGTGGGTCTTCCAGCATGACAATGACCCAAAACATACTGCCAAGGTAGCAAAGGAGTGGCTACAGAAGAAGCACATTAAGGTCCTGGAGTGGCCTAGCCAGTCTCCAGACCTCAGTCCTATAGAACATCTGTGGAGGAGCTGAAGCTTCGAGTTGCCAAGCAGCAGCCAAGAAACCTGAAGGATTTAGAGAGTTACTGTGAAGAGGAGTGGGCCAGAACCCCTCCTGAAATGCGTGCAAACCTGGTGACCGACTACAAGAAACGTCACTGCTGTGCTCGCCTACAAGGGTTTCTCCACCCAGTACCAAATCATATTTGCTTGGGGATCAAATACTTATTTCACTCAGTGAAATGCAAATCAATTTATAACCTTTATGCAACATGTTTTTTCTTGATTTTTGGGTGATATTCTGTCTCTCTCCATAAAAATGAAACTACCTCATAAATTAGAGGCTGTTCATTCAGCAGAGGATCAAATAATTATTTCCCCCACTGTAAGATGACATATGTGTGGGCAGGACAAAATACACCGAGTGCAAATAGAAAGAGAGTGCAAGAAAATCACAAGAAACAAAACAATATTTAGTGCAGTTGACAGCTACAGTGCTAGTTTGAATGAGTACAGTATTATGGTAGAGACTCTATTCTAGAAGCAGGGTCATTAAGTAAATTAAATTGAAGAGGCCCCTTATAGTCACAACACAGTACACAGTGTGAACAATGTGAAATTCTTTCTCTGTATTTAACCCGTTCACCAAGTGAAGCAGGGAGCGGCCACCAACGGGGGTCGCCCGGAGAGCAGTGTGTGGGGACAGTACCTTGCTCAAGGGAACCTCAGTGATGACACTAGCAGTGTTGGGAAGTGTGCAAAAAGGCAGAACAGTAGAACAGCAAAATATAATAATTGTGCAAATAATAGCAGCAGCTGGACAGGGAATGTGCAGTATATAATAAATAGAGGGGTGTTTACAGTGACAGTTGGGGTGTAAGTTGTTTGTTCAAGGCAGAAGTTTATGCCACAGATTATAAGGCTTTCTTTCCGCTATTATAGAACACACTGGATTCTGTTGTGAGTACACACAAATGTA
Organism: Hydrocynus forskahlii; assembly: GCA_037974365.1. NCBI lineage: Eukaryota > Metazoa > Chordata > Actinopteri > Characiformes > Alestidae > Hydrocynus > Hydrocynus forskahlii. The sequence continues at coordinate 8,792,172 of JBBPCX010000028.1, read as the reverse complement.
TGCAGTTTGTGGACTGCCTGAAGGGCCCGACCCATTTTTCCTTCATCAAAAGAATTCTCGCAATGAACCGAAACCAAGATACATACAATCTCATGTCACATTAATGCTCATGGCGCTCTGTCTCCATCTTCGACTCATGGGAGTTCGCTGAAAGAGTGTACATATCTTGCGTAAGGAGAAGTTGTTTTCGACCAAGCTTAAAATGTTTAACTTGATGTCAAAAACGAACATTGTGGGTCTAAGTGGTGATTTCAGCAACAGTAAATCTACCATTGAAAGCATTAGACATGGGGGTCATTTACACTGGAGATGCTTTTTGTCATGTCCCCACTTCGTTCCATTTTGCCCCCACCATGTTAATTAGTTCATTGAACATAATAATGAATAAAACTGTTTTACATCATTGAGAGCAAGACGGTAAGTTTACTGTTCGGTAAATCTAAATAAATCCCCCAGCAAAACGTCTTTAAAACTTGCCCTCCCTTGATCGACAACATATTTTACGTCACTCCACAAATTCTCCATCTGGCCAATAAAAAGGTGGCATCAAATGCGTCATTTCTTGCAATTTTCGAAAGAAACTGAGGCCCATGCCATTACATAAACGAAGCCAAATCCACTAGGGGCATTTAAAAAGTTTATCTGCACTTTTTTACCTTTAGGTAAAAAACATTAAGAATTGAAAAAAACAAATTATATCACTTTTCTACTTCCTTTGCGATGCAATTTTCTCAGCGTCGTACCAACTTTTTAATGCTATCTGCAAAAAATGTGTTTGGAAGCCACTGATGCACTGCCTGCCTTTGCATCATCATCTCTTGAAAATATTCTTTCCCTTAAAGGGGACATATTATGAAAAACTCACTTTAGTTATAATAGGTCTATGGTCTATACAAAACATGTTCATGAAGTTCTTTGCACAAAATCACTCTCACATAAAGAGATCTCACCAGCTTTATTCTGGACTGTTTCAGTCCCTTTCAAAATGAGCCGTTTATTATGCAAATAAGCTGTTGCTGGCCACACCCCACCCATCCCATGCTTATGCTGCGCGTTTAACACACGTGAAACAGAGGCGCTATCCAGCCCTATATGTTCGAACCCGAGTTGGACCCAAAGCAAGATGAACACAACACTTCATGAGTGACTTGCCTTTGCCTGTAGCCATAGCGCTCGGTGTCTTATGAGTGCTCGTAATACCAGCAGACAAAAATGGCGGATCTTCAACTAATCTAGTGGGTGGGGGCTCGACAGATGAGGGGTGGTTCTATGCAAATTTCCCTATCCTGACGTCAGGTCCAAACGGCTCATAGAGGCATATGATTCCTGACACCAAAATCTTTCAATTGACTCTCAGAAAACAGATGGGTGTTTTTTTTCTTTTCGCGCTTGGAGTGTTTATAGGAGCAGTAGAGACCCAAATAGAAATACCAAAGGATTCAAAAAGTGAGTTTTGCATAATATGTCCCCCTTAAAGCTTCTTTGAGTGGTCCGAAAAGGTGGAAATCAGATGGAACCAAACTCTCAGACACGCCTAGTTACTACTCTTCCAGCCTTCAGAATGAAAAGATAAAAGTGCGGAAACTTTTGAATGTCCCTCATAAATAGAGATTGAAAGGCATGTCTATGCTGACCATGATTCTTCTGCAACAAGAAAGGACACTGTCAAAATACACCACAGCCAGATAAAGCAACAGTTAAATGTGTTTTGGGTTCAAATTAGTTGTCATGCTCCACTTGGTTCTCTTCCAGCCCCCTCTCTCATTACTCATTAGCCTTTTGACTTTCCCTGTGAGTTTCTGTAAGAAAAACAGATCATTATAAATTATTAAGCTTAGATGAATGTAGAAGCAAACAAATGAATAATAAACAAAAAAACACATGTTTATTTATTTATATGTATACATTCCCCTATTTATTACTCTTAGTTGATATGCTGATGAGAGCTCTTGCTATGCACCATTGGATATAAACAAAAATACAAAAGCTCTGTTATGCTCTTAAGTCTGTGTAGTCTCAAGAAGAGTCTGTGTAGTCCCAAGAAAAGGTTCTATGACTTACAAGCATGCAATATATGACCTCTTTTGATTGGTTAAATGTTTAAAGTTATATAAAGTTACTATGTAAACTATCTTTATTTTAACCTGTTTTAATGGAACTTCAATAATTAATGTAATAGACAATAAGACAGCTGATCATCAGAAAACTGTAGAGACAGCTGTAGCATAATTAGAACATGCAAAACAGTTTTCTGAACTGTAATGAATGCAGTTGAATCAGTTTAAAAGTTCTTTAAGTTGTCATGGTTTTAAAAATTACTGTTGCTTTTACTGAAGATCCTTTGAAGAACCTCTTTTTAAATTCCACCAGTTTGTCTAAATTTATATATCAGTGGATATTTGCGATGCAAACAAAGTTGTCCAGAGAGGTTTGATGTGAAATGGCTAATTGCAGAGGAGTTTACTTATTTCTTAACAGCGCTGGTGATGGGAACCAGGGTGGCAGCTGTTGGTCTGGTGGTGAGGAAGTTGCCCCTGCAATCAGAAGGGTGTGGGTTTGAATCCCAGGATCACTAGTGGTACCACAGAGGTACCCTTGAGCAAGGTACTGTCCCTACACACAGCTCCCTTTTTTACTTGGTGGATTGGGTTAAATGCAGAGAAAGAATTTCACACTGTGTGTTCTGCTGTGTTCACATGGTACCATAAGGGGCCATTTTACTTTAATATGTCTACAACACAAATGGAGTCTTCTGACAAAGTTTTCTTTGCCTTACTATGCCCTGCATGCACCTTTATGCAATACATATGTTTAAAAAATATATGTATTGCATAACTGCTACTAGCTAATGTTTCGGACATCAGGCTTTTAGAGGCATTAAACTCTGGTTCCATTCACCACCACTGTGAACGATTCCGACTCTGTAAGTTTCTCTAGAATGGAACATTTCACATCAAACCACTCTGAATGACTTCCTGTTCTGTACAATATACAAACATCTTTTGATTCTGGACAGTGTCTGTGTAAGTTTATTCATTAAGTAAATTACTTTCTACAGTTAGTGGGTATACTGAGTCTTTGACTCGTGAGTTTTTGGCTTCTCGTGTAATGACAGAGGGCATGGATTGAGTGGAATACAAAAATCTTAGCCGCCCAACCAATTAAAGACAGGCTTTTAATGAGGATTCATTTTTGCTTCTTGATTGAAATGCTAAGCAAATACAAAAAGTTCATGAAGAAAATTGCCGATGAGTTTAATGATTCACTCAGTGAGGATACATGTGCATAATAATGGGGAGTTTCCACAAAATACAGTCAAAAACAGGAGGAAAACAGACTTTCAGGGGCTTAGCTAAAAACTAATACGAAGATCAAAAAATAATAATAATGATAAAAATGAAAAAAAAAAACAACAACAACAGATGAATAAGAAGATTAATTACATGGAAAAGTCTCAGAAAGTTGATACACACCACACACAAGATACTTTGCTAACACAGTGAGGGTCTGCTCGGTGTAACAGGCCAGTCAGTGATCCAGTCAGCTGTTCCTCAGGTGTTGTGAATGAGAGTTGGGCCTGAGGCCAGTCGGTGATCAGTAGACCGGCGGAGTGTGGAGTGCCTGAAGGGGCGGTGTTGATGGGGATGTGACAAAAACTACCAGTGGGGAGCAACCTGAACTGAGTAAAAATGACCACAGCAGTGTTTTCCCCATGTGCCTTTCAGCCTTTCTGACAGTTCGCTGGCCTGGGCTATGCAGAATTTTGCTGCATCCAGCATTTTTTTGACGACGTAAGATGTTGTGGGGTTCAGGCGACAAAAAGATAACTACAAAAGGTCTCATGAATGATGGGCATGAAAGGGAAACACAAAAGAAGTAAAACTGTTCTTAACTTTGATGTGTGTTATGGTTGTATTTCAATGAATTTTGGATCCAAATGTGGCAGCTGGTGGCCTGCTGGTTACGGCGTTGCCCCTGTGATCAGAATGTTGCTGGTTTGAATCCTAGGACTGTCAGTGGCACCACTGAGGTACCCTTGAGCATTGTACCGCCCCCATAGACCGCTCTGCCCAGTGCCTCCAGTAGTTATGCCACCAAGTAAATGTACACACACACAAGTTTTGGGATTCCTTTTTTCCCCCCCTTGCATTCAAATATCTAACAATGTTTGTTTCTGATAAAAATGTTCAACATTTCTGGCTTCTTCTGCATAAGTCAGGGCTTTTTCTCCTTTTGTCACTTATCTTTTGCTGTCATAAATCTGCCAACATATCGTACTGGAAAAAGTGCTTCAAAATGACGCAAATAGTCTGTGCGAAGAGTTTATGTGACTAAATATATCTTAAATAGTGCAGCCGATGTTGGCCTTGAGCATGTTTTATTCACTCGGAGCTTACGCTGACATCTTTTAGTGAGACTGTGACTATCAAATGTCATTATTTACATCATCATAGATTAGACTAGCGGTCTTAGTCAGACTAATATCAGACCCCTGAACGTCACAGCACACACTCTCCTCATTAGAAAATTGCATGCGCGCACACACACACACACACACACACACACACACACGGACCTAGGTGTCTTTTAGCGAAGTGAATAATTACTTTGCCAAAGGGCAAAACTGTGATCCCTGGCTGGTATTTAAAGCTCTGTCAGTGAATTTAAATCACTGGCTTTGATTCACCACCAATCTCTCACTTTTAAAATGGAGAGGTTCCTTCCCGCTTGCCGAGAGAGAGATATAAAGAGAGAGAGAGAGAGAGAGAGAGAAAGAAAAAGAAAGTATAAAGGAGGTGGAGTCTTGTTTCTGCTGCTTGTTTCATCATGATCGAATCGCGATGTCTGTTTTAGACTTGTATTACTTCAGGCACATGGAGACTGGGTGTGAGATGGTGCAGCTATCAATAGGTTCTGTCTGACAGGACTCAACACTGGCACGGATGAACAGGGTGTCATGTTGGAGATGAATCACTTTAAAGAACAATACGTGTGTTATATTATTATAGGTGACAAACTGTGGATTGTCACACAAGCTGTTATACTGTTCAAAAATACCCAAGCAGAAAAGTTACTGCTTCAAAAGACAATTTATACATTAATGTGAAATATTATCATTTTGAGTCAATGTGCCCCACCGGCCGTGCTGCGGTGTAATTTAGGGGGAGTGCTGTATGGTGCGGTTCTAGCAGTGTGTCATCCAGGCATTAGTTTAATTGTGTGAGTTCTGTAGGAGATTATTCTAATTAAATTACAACCATCAGTTTATTCATGCAGTCTTCTTGTGCGCCCTGCAGGGCCGTCTACCTTCTTTTATTTCCAACATGTCTCTCTCTCTCTCTCTCTCTCTCTCTCTCTCTCTCTCTCTCCCCCTCTCTGTCTCTGACTTTCCTCTATTAACACAATTTTATTAACAAAAACTTTATGTTCTCTCACTTGCCAGATCTTTTTCCTGACTCATCTTTGTATCTTTCATTTTCTCTGTCACCCTCTGTCTGTCTCTCTTTTAAGACATTTGTATTGTCAAATATTATAATCTCTCTCTCTCTCTTTCTCTCTCTCTCTCTCTCTCTCTCTCTCTCTCTC